>CAKALU010066910.1:40050-53547 GCA_916700995.1 Hozukius guyotensis | reverse complement strand
AATAATAATCCAATAATATAACACAGGGGTCATTCTCGCAGAACCAGTGACATCTTAAATACATTTAAAGTATTTAATGGTATTAGTACTATATTAATATCACTTTTTTTTAACTTTAAAGACGTTTCAAATTTCCTGTTTGTTGTACTACTCTACGAGCCTCTACAATTGCCCCTCGGGGACAAATAAAGTGATTTGAATTGAATTGAATTGAATTGAATCTGTTGAATCACTTCTTACCCTATCTTTTTAAAAAGCCTTTTGTTAAAGTCTTATTTTTCTAGTTACACTATGTTTATGTATTTTTTTGTGAATATTTTATGAGATTTGGGGTATTTCATTTATTTTTATTCCTTGTACTTTTATTTGTTGGACATTAACTCTGGTCCAGATTTGTTTTAATTTAGTTTTTCCTTTTAATATAGTTTTTTATATTATTCTGCCTGAATAAACTTTTATTTTTGATACTTTGAGTAGCCTATATTTTGCTGATAATATCTATATACCTTTACAAAAGTCCTTCACTTGTAACACAGACATTAGGTATTTTTACTATGTGAATACGTATCCCACCACTATTTGCTGAATTCTTGTGACACTATGTTTTTATTACTCCAATGTCGAGCTGTTCTCAAAGAATGGGAACTCACTCTTACTCATACTTGTACTTTACTTTACTATTTCCATTCTATGCTGCTTTATACTTCTATTCCACTACATTTCAGAGGTACATATTGTACTTTTTACTCCACTGCATTTATTTACAGTTACTAGTTATTTTTCAAATAAAAAAAAACATAGAATATGCTTATATGACCATAGAATTATGGAATATATCATGTTACCTTAATCTATGACTATATTTAATTTAGGATTTAGAATTGCTTTTCAAAAACAATATTTCTTAATATAAGGAAAACCTGTCTGCCATGATGGCAGGTGACCTGATTTTTTTACCTGCCACAGCCAACATTTACCCTGTTATTTGGCAGGTGGCAGGTGCTAATTTCATTCCCTGATTCTGCATAATGAATAGTTTTTTACTTTTACTTTTGGTACTGTATATTTTGCTGATAATGCTTCTGTAGTTTTACACGGGCAACATTTTTGAATTCAGGAATGGAGTATATTCAGACCATGGCATTTCTAAAAATGTGTATAGCATCCTTATAATAGTTACTGTACCCAAAATGCTGTTTTATTTTGAAAATCATGAGCGGAAGTGCATGTGTACATCCGGGCTAGCTTCACAGTAGTGGTTGAGGTGGAGGCAGTCAGTCAGCCTGCGACAGAACAACAAACGAGGACAGGTCGAGCAGCACACACAGTCGGTCCATGTTTTAAAAGAAAAAGAAACAGTGAAACCCGAGGATATGTGGATTTAAACCTTATTCTGTCGTTTTTAACGCGGGCTTAGTTACTTATAGTTTGGTTGTCATAGTGGCAGAGTGTGTGTCCGTTGTCTCTGGAGTGAGCACTAAGGTAAGAAGAAGCCTCTATAACCGCAGTCACTCTACTGGGTGAGTTGGTGCTACTTTGCCCACTCAAGAGCTCTTTAAACCGTCTTTTTGTTGTGTTTTCTCGCGAAATTTACATCACAAACAGTCGTAAAAGTTGGGACAAAAAAATGGTAGCTTACTCGATTCACTTTATAGGTTTGACGCTTTGTCTTTGTCCACAGTGTGAGGTTTAACTAGACAGTGTGCTTTGTGGTTGCATGTTTTGGTTATATAGCTCACTCTGAATGGCTTAATGTTTAATTATTTCAACTAAAACAGGTAGTTTTAATGTACCCAGTTATCTATTTTTGTAATATTTGAACAGGGCGACTTGTTAAGAGGCCTACTATAGCAGACATCTGTTCTCCAAGACATCTGTTTTGTTTGACTTATTTCCTACATTTTTTTATTTACTTATTTTAAAAAACACGTGCTCATTTGTTCATCACTTTGAGTGCATGGTGTGTGTCAGAGCTCATTGTTTAAAACGCAGTTGCTTACACAATGAACCACATTTGCCATAACACCACACAGATTGGCGACTGTTGCCACATGCAGAGCTTGTCAATGTTTCTAGTGGCTCTTCATGGTAACTACACCATGTATGTATCCTTCACCATCAATCCCAGTACACCAGGATGGGGTTGTCTTTCTTGCTTATCTGGAGTAGTTGCTCATTAAATATCCATACATTTTATTTTTCTTGAAAACACCAGGATAATTCAGTGGTGGCAATGTAATGATTCAGTTTACTTTAAGATACAGGCAGCAGTTTTGAGTGAACTTTCATGGCACACCTATTGTGCAGACACAATATGTTGATGTTTCATTTGTGTGTGAAGCACTTTGTAATGGTGTGTTTTAAAAGATGCTATATAAATAAAGCTTTACTTACTTACTAATCTACCCAGTAGTTTACAAAGTATCATTCTGAGCCATTCTGCATAATGAATAGTTTTCTACTTTTACTTTTGGTACTGTACATTTTCAAGATTCAAGATTCAATGTTACTTTAAGGTACAGGCAGTAGGTTTGAGTGAACTTTCATGGCACACCTATTGTGCAGACACACCCTCTGTTTAAGGCCACCATATTATCACAGAGTCTGAGGACAAGGTTCACTCAGCCATGGCAGGTATGTGGAAGGCAGGTGCGATAATAGACTGCTCGGCCTGTATGACAGAAACTTCCTATGTTGCATCACGAGTTAAGAAGTCTTGACGTCAAGGAAATGTGATTGGAAATGCTTTGCAAATTTCACATTTTCAGCATTTTTGAAACTAAGATTATAAGAGTTACTAGGTTACTCACCAGATTGAGCTATTTCTTTATTTGAGTATTTCTATTTTATGCAACTTTGTACTTTTATACTTCCCCCTCCTCTACATTTCAGAGGGAAATATTGTACTTTTTACCCCACTACATTTATCTGAAAGCTTTGCAAATTATCAGAATCACCTTTATTGCCCAAGTAGGTGTGTATAGGCCTACACATACAAGGAATTTGACTCGTTTTCTTTTTTTTTGCATTCCTCTCAAAGTTGACAGAAATAGTCTTAACCGCTATAGGAACAAGTACAAACAGAGCAGGACAAATAAGGTAAAGAATAGACAAGACTACACAAGTATGTGGTAGGGATGCACCGATCCGACTTTTTCAGTCCCGATCCTGATAGCGATACCTGGGTTTTGGGTATATACCAGTGATACCAGTGATTAATCAATAAGCTCACTGTGTGGAAGTGTCTGGGATCATTATGTGTAAGGCAACATCAGGCTTGACTTAAACATTGCTTTCCTAACTTTGTAAAACAAAATGTAACAAATACATTGATATACATTTACTGAATTGCTATTTATTGTTAAAATAATAAATCGTACACCAGCAACTTGGTAAAAATCTTTACAATTAACAGGAATTACAATTCAAGTGTAAATCTTTTTAATGCTGCAACAAATTGGTAAAAACTTATACAGGAATTAGAAATCCAGTAAAGACTGTATATAGTATATAAACATAGAACTGAACTGAATAGATCGGCCCCATTGTCACCGATATGCGATCCAGCTATTTGAGTCAGTTTCGGTGCATCCCTACTATGGATTGTACACAAGCAGCTAGCATATCTCTATTTTCATCACAGACTGGTGTTATATTGATTTCATTATTTGGCTTTGCCATTTATTGTGCACCCACTGAAAAACTGTCCAGCGCCAGTAGGATAACTTTGCTACCTGCTTGTATAAGGAATGCCTTTTTTTGTTAGGTGGAGGTGTGTTGCTTGGTGTGGCGAGGATGTTGCTCACTTTCTCCGGTCCCAGAGTTTTGGTTGCCAATAGCTCTGGAGAGAGGTTTCACACTTGTGGCCACTTACGGCCATAATCTCACTCGTGTCAAGACCCGCATCAGATAGTTTCTGAATCGTGGTGCTGCGGAGGATGACTGATTTAAACTGTTTATCAGAGTGATGGCCTGCGGGAAGAAACTGTTCTTGTGTCTGGTTGTTTTGGCGTACAGTGTTCTGTACCAGAGGGGAGAAGTTTGAACAGGTTGTTTCCAGGGTGTGAAGGGTCTGCAGTGATGCTTCCAATGATTAGTACTTCTTCCACCACTTTCTGATGTGGTAGGTTTGATGTTGACATGATCAGTTGGCAGAATATTTATTCACAACAATTATGATAGTTGATTAATCATTAAGGTCATAAATGTGGAAAAACAATTATCTGGTTCCAGCTTATAGTATTTGCTGGTTTTCTTAGTTTTCTATGATAATAAGCTGAATATCTGTGAATTTTTTAGTGTTGGTCTGACAGTATGAGTATGTCAACTTGGGCTTTGGGAATGTTTTTTGTGCTATTTTCTGACATTTTTTTTTTTTTACACCAAACAATTACATGATTAAGCGAGAAAGTAGTGAGTAGATTAATCAATAATGAAAATAATCATTAATTACAGCCCTACGCTGTTCTGCTGTAATTATTCTGCCTCACAATAAGGTTCAGCCTTATGTAAGGTATTTGTCAAGAGGTCAAGACTCAGCACAAGCCTCATATAAGTTGAGTTGTCAAACATTTACTAGTTACTGCTTGTAAATATCGAGAGTCCTGGAAGTCAAATACAGGTGAAGGCATGAATCATGTCCTGGGTCTTGAAATAAGATTTAACAAGAAAAGAGATTTTGAACAGATCCCCACTCACGGAGGCAACATTTGTTGATGGGTACAAAAGCACTTAATTACTTAAATGCTGCTATTAGGCTTAGGTGAGGCTGCATCTACTCTTGAAAGAACAGCTTGTAGGAAATCTTTTCAGTTTGATGTTTAAAAGTTGAAAGAAATGGGGATATGTTTAATGGTTGCTGATCTACATGTAAGCAGTTCAAAAGAGCCAAAACAATTAATCGATTAGTTGGGCAACAGAAGGATTAGAGGCAACTATTTTGATAATAATAATAATAATAATATTTTTTTCATGTAAAGAAAACAAACAATCTCTGCTTCCAACTTTTCCATTCTGAGCATTTGCTGCTTTTCTCTCTTTAACAGCTTTGTAAATTGAATATTTTGTGCTTTTGGACTGTCGGTTGGAAAAATTGAGGTATTTTGAAATATCGCCTTAAGCTTTAGGAGTTTGTGATGGACATTTTTCACTATTTTTTGACATTTTACAGACCAAACGATTAGATTAAATAAGTGACTGAGATTGATTAATCAAGTTGATGTGTAATTAATACACAGCTTACAAATGTGTAAACTTCAAAGAATTAATTAAAGGCTTGTTGCAGACAGAAACTTCAAAATGAGATTGTTTAAAATCCACCCTCCCTTAGCCTCACAGAGATCAAAACTAATGATGCATTCAGGCAACCTTGCTCTATTAATAAAGTCAAAATTTGTGACAGTTAACCTCCAGGAAGTTGTTGCTAAATAGCAGCTGTAAACTGGGGCAAGTTTATTGTAGAGTGTTATGGTGTTTATTTCAAGACGAAGGCTGATGGAAAATTGGCAAACCACACTGCAGGTTAATGATAAATATATTGACATTACTTAATTTCTCTACAGTAATGTGCGTAATTGTAACCACCTACATGTTGATGATTAACATCATATCCAGGCTGATAAAAAGAACAAACAGGTCAGGTGTTATTGCTTTAATTTTATTATTTACACCTTGCAGTGCCATTTTCTTTGGTGTATTAACTAATGACTAATGACCAGATTTACAGATTTTAAAGGAGGCCGCTTCTGAATTGGGACATGCATCTTTAACTTATGTTACCAGTCTGACCCGTATGTGTGGGCAGATAAACCAGGCTTGGTTTGGTGTTACTTGTTTGTAGAAGTAAAGTATGAAAACTGAAGGTGACATTTAATCAACATTCATAATTTCATACACAGCCCTGAATTTGTGTAAATAAGATCTCTTTCTGTTTTTTGGTTTTGGGTGATTTGGTTTTGACTGACATTCAACTGAATTTCTTCTCTTTAATTTGTTGGCCTCCTAAGTCAAACACGTAGCACACATTTGTCATTTAAACCACATCTTAACAAATGAGATAATACGCCCATCCCTCTTTCCTCTTTATGTGATTGCACAGTTATGAGCTGAGACTAATTGCTCTGCTCGTCTCTCTCTCATATGATGCCTAATGGGCCTAAAATGTCCTCACACGCTGTAAGTGATTAAATGTCAAGTAGTGCCCCCACAGTGTTTATTCATCTGGTGGAAAAATACAACGTTATTAGCAAGAAATATTAGGCTTTTTTTATTTTTGTGGTTCAACTTTATGTAATGTGAACTTGCAGTGTCTTTTTTACTAAAATTTGAATGGGCTTATTACTGTATGCAGAAGGTACTATGAGTCTAGTATATGTGAACGGCACATGATGGAGTATAATAATTATAAATGTATTAGTCTGTGATAATTTAACAATAAAAAATTCATACTTTAATAATGTAATTGGTAGTTAAATAAGTTAAGATAGTAATTTCAAGACCAGGTGAAGTATTCGTCTTTTTATTTGAATGGGCACGCTGTGCATAAAACATTACATGTCCCCTATAAATTAAGTAGAAAATACCACTAATTTGTGAGGGAAATGTCTTTATTCTTTGATTTTTGGGTTGCTGGAAAAAATTAATAAATAATGCCTGACAGTGACTGATATATTTGACTTCAGGACATCTCTGACCACATACATGCTGAAAATCAAACATTTTTACTGTATTAATTTAGATATTTTTCAAATTAAATGTCCCTAGAAGTGTATCACTCAACTTTTTCCCATAGTCTAGTGTTAAAAAAGTTAACAAAAATCGCAATACATCATAATATCGAATCGCAATACTTAAAAATTGCAATACATATCGAATCGCATCCAAGTATCGTGATAGTATCGAATCGGGACATAGGTGTATCGTCCTAGCCCTATTAATCATGTTTGTGCCCTAAGCTGCATATTCTTTCATTTCTGTCTGGATGTCCCAAACAAAATAACTTTATATATGAGAAGCTGCCTCTCTGATGACAAATAGTTTTCAGTTCCTTTGATTTGTTTTGTGAGTTACACTTGTCTCCAGTAGTCCTTCAGGAAGCTATAGTGCAGCAGGGAAAACCATGCAGGGAATAGAGATCAAAATTGGTCTTTTGGCTTTGTGGAAAGCGTTATGTTTGCCTCCCTCAGGAAATCCTAATCTCTCTGAGAGGAGAAGGAATTAATAAGTGCAGGCACAGATGGGCGGTCAGGAGACACAGAGCGATGCTCATAAAGAGCATCATGTTGGTAGCGAGATAAAGGTCACCCTATTGTCATTGTAATCGTCTGCAATCTGGGGAATGGGTAGTCATTAAACTGACAGCTCATACATTTATGACAGTGGACCCCCTTTCTATGACCTCATGATCTAGGAAGAGAAAGAGGATTTGTGCTACTATTAAGCAGAAGGTAGACAGTGACCGTTGAACAGTATTTGTGTCCTTTTTAGAAAAATAATAGTTTTTTTGTGTTTGTTTCAGAATTTTTATATATCTTCCTCGTATTATTGATAATTTCCTTCACACCACACCACTGCAGCGCAATAATGTATTTCTTAATTATGATTTTTAGCCACATGAGCAGCGTGGCTGTAGGGATGGACATGTTGGTCGGTCCCCCACTTTGGTCCAGACTGCCTATTGGGGTGGATTGCTGTGAAATTTTGTAAAGACATCCATGGTTCCCAGTGGACGAATCCCAAATACTTTGGTGATCAGATATCAAATGGTGAGGGTGAATCCAAAGATTTGGGTGATTCTCCTTACTTTTACCACCAGCAGATCAAAGGTTGCACTTATTCTGTGAAATATCTCAACTTCTACGCGATGGATTGGCACAAAATTTTGTAGAGACATTCATAGTTCCCACATGTTGGATTCTAGTGACTTTGGTGATCATTTGACTTTTCTGTTAGTGCCATCATGTGGTTCACATGTGATGTTGAGTGAAAAATATCAACGAATATTGAATGGATTGTCATGAAATTTGGTTAATACATTCATGTTCCCCTCAGCATGAATTGTATTGTGATCCCCTGACTTTTCATCAGCTGAGATTTTATCTAGCGCCATCAATCATCAGCTCAAAATGTTAACCCGTGCAATACTTTGGTTTATGACTAAATACCCGCTTAACTTCGGCATGTAAACCCTTTAATTGTGAGCGTGTTGGCATGCTCATTTAAGCATTGGACAGCTAGTGTGGATGTAGGCTCTTAGTATTGTTAAAATCTGTTTTTAAAACACAGTATTATCCGAACACGAGTATCTGTCCCTTTGTCTGCAATTCACACCTTAGTTTTTTCCATGACTTTATTTCCTGCTTCTTATCAGTAGTTTAGAGTTTCAGTTGGCTCTCCTGAGTGTTCCCTTTTGTTCCTTCAGTTTGTCTACTCTCTCCTCCTCGTCCTTCATCTCTATCATCACCTCTTTCATGTCATCTGCCACCCGGCTTGAGTTGCTAATTCATGCCCAACAACTGAACTAACAGCCTGTTTGCTCCAATGTCCTTGTGTCATCACTGGGCACCGGGCCTAATCCTACACTGGGACACTGAGGGGGAGACCGTGAAGGGAAGGGAAGGAGTGGGAGGAAAGGAGGAAAGGAGTAAAGCTGGTTCTAGTACAGTGCTACAGTATATCAGCCTTACACTCTGTCAGTCCACAAAACCACAGTCGTGGACTGTGGATGTAATCTGTGGATGGTGCATGAGGATGTCAAAGCCTGAGATGGCATGATAGTGAAGGATGATGTGATTATAAAAACAGAGGAAAACAGCAGTAGACTCCGGCAGAGAACTGTGAAGTTCGATCTCTAATGCTGGTAGTGTTTCTTCATTAATGGAATGATACAAAAGAGATTCGGAGAGCGGGGGACTGTAAACCTCCTGAGGTCTTCAGGGAGATTACTTTGCAGATTGTAAATTTGATTCCTCCTCCCTCAACAAAGAAACGTGACCATAAATTCATAAACAGGCCGAGAACTGCTCGTTAAATTGTAATCGCGGGTCTACGGCTCCCCCACACTTTCCTTCAGCGTGTATGGGGTTCCTATTACATGGCAGAAAATTGGTACTTTGGGCCATGAAGACAGACGGAGCGAGGGGTGAAACCCAACACTTCTTAGCAGGAGAGTGTAAACTTTGTACAAAAGTTCAGGACCTTAGGTGCCACTACACAAACACTATGCGGACAAAAGATGCAGAAAATGTCTGAATCTACTGTTGAAATGATCACAGTAAAAATCCTCAGTAATGAGCTAACTGCAGAAGTCATTGTCAATACTTCTGGCTGACATTGCAATATTTTTTTTCTGCGATATATATCATAAATGATATGAAGAAATACAGGAATATTATATTATATTATTAGGCTACATTTTAAAATTAAATGCATCAATCTCGTGCACTTTGAGAGCAAAATTAAGAGGCTAGATAAACAATGTTGTGCTCTTTAAAATAATTTAATCATAAACACATTGGTTGTATAGATATAAGAATGGTGACGACATGGCAAAAATAGTCACACCCACAAAGCATGGTTAACGAGACAGGCTCTGTGTTTCTGAGTGGGTGGGTTGCCGACATCGCTACAGACCCCTCCTACTGAGAAGAGTCCACCCTGGTTGACTGTCACGCCGGGAGCCCCGTTCGTTCCCGCAGAGAGAGAGAGAGGCAACGCAGCGAGCATTAAGTCCATGGAGCTGGACAGCGACGAGGTCCGGGCAAGGGCTGCTGTAAGGCCCATGTTCAGACCTAGTATTAACATGCGTCCTCAGTGATCGGATCATAAGTGGACAGCTCTAAGTAAGCATTGAGGACACATTGGGATCGGTCCTCAGACCACATTCAGAGGTGGTCTGGGCCACATATGGCCACATTCTTTTAGCAGTGTGTGTACGCGAATGTGTCCTGGGCCACATTGAAGGACCGCAGGGTCTCACTGCGCTCCTCATACGAATAGACAGACAGACGCGAGTGCTCGTCTGCCTCGCAGCAAGGAAACGGCCTCTGTGCTTTATTGTATTATTTACTACGTGTTTATTTACACATAGAGCGGGGAAGTGAGATCGGATCACAAGTGGTCACTCAAGACGCACGTGGAGACGCATTCTAATGCCAGGTGTGAACTGACGTACTTAAAGCTGTCCACTTGTGATACTATAGCTGGTACGCAGCGCCATGGAGGAAATGCGCCCGGCGAGAGCCAGCAAGCACCGGAGAGAGGATCCTCCCACACCAAGCGGCCGTCTCTGAACCATCGAGTTGAATCCCCCAGGCAGACACAGACCCCACACCTTTTTTTAAAATTTATACGGTTCGTTATGATACTGTGGCGGGTCTACCTAGACTGTAGGTAATCAATGGGAAACACTGGCTTAGTCATGGAAAATGAGAATTGTGCGAGTTTTCCATTTGTATAAAAATCAAAGTTGTAGCATGATGTGTTTGAGTTAATTTGCCGACATCGCATGTCCTGTGATGTGACTATTGCATGCGCACATCGCAATGTTGATGCTGAAACGATATATCGTGCAGCCCTACTGCTTAGCAAGTCTTTGTTAACAATGAAATTAAATATTAAAGAACATTATCTTGTTTAGATGGCTTGTATTGTCCAGTAATGCGTAAAAGTTGTGAAGAGAAGTCTGTAGCTCATCCATCAGTGGAGTTTCTGTGACTCATAAAAAGAGTTAATCTATTGTTTGAGTTTGTTCCATCATGTTGTTTTTAGCGGAGGCTTCGGCAGGCCCTTCATGCTCTAATTGATTTAATTAAGTGGACGTTTTCCCCTTTGGCTGTGCTGATGCACAAACCAGCAGTATGCAGACAAACATTGAGTTATCTCACCCAGAGCACAAGCTTTGCTTATCTGTATTTCACAGAATGATCCACGTTCCAAGTTCCCCTTAGAGCATCCCGGCCCACGTTACATGCATCCCTCTGAGGTTCAGCCTCATTAACAATCTCTCACCATTCCTGTGGACGCTTCGCTCTAGTAAACATTATGATTCATGTTTGTTAAGGGTTTTCCCTATTGAAAGCGTCCCTTGGAAGCGACGAAGAATCGTTCCACGCGCTGCTCACATTTTGTGATGGGCTGACATATATGCCGGTTTTCTTGATTTCTACAAGGTTGTCACTTCAGTTATGATCATTTTAATATGTATTTCAGTTGAAGCAAACCATTTGCCCCTGCGAAAATGAGATAATTATACTTTCCTTGATCTTATTATGAAAATGTTTTATTCCTTCTATTGTCTTCTTCCCTTGTTTACTCCCAGTTTGGAGTGCCCAATTACCCATGCACAGTTAACTCCAATGTTTGCCTGGGGAAAGATGCACACAGACACGTGCCTCCTCCATGACTCGTGTTTCCAGCTGTTCTTTTCACCTGCCAGCGATGAACTTCACCTAGAAGGAGTAGCATGTCTGCGCTTCACGCCCCCAGTTCCACCCTCAGTGCCCTAACGATCCAGTAGGATTTGCTAGGGCAGCGGCAGTTTCTAAAATAACGCGCTCCTCACTTTCACAGGTTGAAATGACTTAACATTTCTGGCAGCAAGTTATATCAGTTGTATCTTATTAACGTTCATTTAGTCAATCTGAATTTTTAATGTTGTCTGGTTAATGAGCTTAAGTTGGTGTCTGTTTTTGCAGTCCAACAAAAGCAACAGCGTGATGAGTCGTTTCAATCAAAACGATGTTGGTATTTGCGTCGCATCAGTTTCAGGGCTGTACTTGTTATTTCAGTGTGTCAGGCAGACACATATTTAATCTTCAGCTGCTCATTTTAATTTTCAGATTGTAGCCACCGGGCAAGACTATACTATTGAACCCCAACCCTACATGTGCTCCCTTAAAATCCTTTTCAAATAAACAAATAGAGGTGGGTGTAATAGTGTTTATAGAGCGTCTGCGTAAGCGTAGCACCAGATAATGTTGTGCTATATGGTCAACACAGCAGTATGTCTTAACAACAATGTAAACAATTTGGCAGTTTTGTTGCATCTTCATCTTTGAAATGTGTAACAGAAGAAATATTTCGAAGAGGTCCAGTGACTCGATGATTGCATGATGAGCACGCCTTCAACCAGACATGGATCAGTGAAATAAGCTTGTTTCGCAATTTGTTGGATTTAAAATAATGCACACCCACAGCTCTCTGTGCCACAGGGTGTGAAAACCTCTGGGTTACAGGATCTATAAGCATGCACCGGATGGCCAGTTGCTTATCTTAAATTAAAAGTATTGTATTTTCCTCCTTATGACAATCCCTCGAGAGCAAACACATTGATGACTCATGTGACTCAAGCCTGCAGAGAGAATTAGGAATGTTTTTCGAACTAATTTCCACAAGATAATTGAGAAATCTCTGTGATTTAAGGAAAGTGCCCACACTACACACACAGAATAAGAAAGTGAGAGCCTCTGAAGGCACGTCAAAAGTGTGTGTGTGTGTTTGCTGGGACATGAGCTACGGGAGGGATTATATGGATGAAATTCAACTCTAGTGAAAACCTGCCACCATATCTGCTGATTCTACAATGCAGGAGCCAAACATTGTTGTCAGAATCACACAATGAGCAAGACAAGACAGCACAGAACAGCCAAGTGATAGTAGCTACATATCTGAATCTGAGACCTGACAACCGGTAGTCTGCAAGGGGACTGAATATTATTAGATGGTAATATCTAATCTGTTTCTGCTCTGTGTGCAGGACTAACTGTGTAAGGCCACGTTCCGACTGACATTAGCTCTGCACGAAACAACCCAGCCCGCTCAGTGATTTGAACGAGGTCTCTCCATTGATACAGAGGAGGTATTAACACAGGGCCATCCAGCTGAAAAGTTTAACCTTGCTTTAACCTGTACATGTAAGCGCACATTCCAGGTACATTACTTGGTAAAGTGAACTCCGTATTTTTACTGTTTACTAGGGGTGTAATGGTACTCAAAATTCCCGATTTGGTGTGTACCTTAGTTATGTGGTCATGGTTCGGTACGTTTTCGATACAATAGGGAAAACAAAGAAAAATGCAGAAAATAACTTTTTTTAATTTTAAAAACTACATTCTACAGTTGCTCATTGGCCATAATTCTTAATTTAACAGTTAAAGCGTCAGTAGGTAGAAAGATTTTGGCATCGTTGGGCAAAAATTCCATAATAACCTTTCAGCATATTGTAATTCAAGTGTTCTGAGAGATAACTAGACTTCTGCACCTCCTCATGGCTCTGTTTTCAGGCTTTAAAAAATTCTAGCCCGTGACGGGAGACTTTGGCCAATCACAGGTCATTTCAGAGAGAGAGCGTTCCTATTAGCTGTGCTCCAGCTGGTGGGCAGTGCTTGGTATTTCCGCGACAAATCTCAACATGGCTGCCGGGTCACAAACTTTCTCATTTTACAGCTAAACAGTACACTACAAGATGTTTCTGAAAACATTTGAGGCGAGAAATAGGCA
>CAKALU010066910.1:0-40030 GCA_916700995.1 Hozukius guyotensis | reverse complement strand
ACTGTTACACAACCACAAAGAGTTTCATTATATTCTCCCACAGAATGAGTTTCATGAGTATACTGTATCTTCAGACAGGAGAGAAATTAAACATATTTTAGTGAAACTGTGCTTCAGCCGGTGGCCGGTGCTTGGTTTTGGCTCGACTGTTTTCAACATGGCGGCCGGGTCACAAACTTTCTCATTTTACAGCTAAACAGTACACTACAAGATGTTTCTGAAAACATTTGAGGCGAGAAATAGGCATTACAGTAACAGAATATTGATTCATATTTGATCAGCGCTGCCTAATTTAACCATTTGATCGGAGTTTGTGAGTGATTGACAGCTGGTTCTAATAGACGGTAGCTGGATGGCAGACTCCAGATCAGCTCTGATTGGTTGTTTTCCTCCGGTCTGTGAAATCTTGCAGATGCCGTTAGGAGCACCGGAGGACACAGAGACACATGATTTTTTTTCAGATTACCTGTCTCATGCACTACTGTCAGGATATATTGACCATTTTATAAAAATAACTTTTTTTAATCATATTTGCTCCAATCTCGCCTACTGCTGCTTTAAGGCACTCAAATACTGACATATTGTCAATAAAAGATAACTAAATAACAAAAATAAATTACAGAAATGTCTGTATCAAAGTATTTCTGATTCTGTAATTCTCCATGATAAGACTCTGACCTTTTGATCATTCCTGAACTGAACTATAGCTTGTGTACGTTGTCCATTGAGCTTGATTAACCCATTCGAACCAGGCTAAACTACCTAGCATACAGCGCTGCTACAGCTGATAGAGAACAACTGGTGCGCTGCCAAAACCGTCCGGGTAAAACCCGCGCTCCAGAATTTCATGTTCCGCATGTGCAAGTAGTAGACATAAACGGCTGTTTGGGTCACAAGGCATACCGAAAGTATGCCGCGGACCGAACCAAACGCCCTGTACCGAACGGTTCAATACAATTACACACATTGTTACACCCCTACTGTATGCCTTGCAATTGTTACAACAAAAGCAACCCCTTGCATGTTTTAAACACAGGGCTGTTTTCTGACTCAACGCTCACTGAAGGAGGAGTAGCATTTTTGTCTTTTAATCTGCAGCTGTAGTGCATTTACAAAGAAGTCCCCAGATGAATGGCTTTTAAAATTTTGATGTGTCTCTCACCTGACGTGTCCCACATTCTGGATCCACAGAATGAATCAGTGGTTTTCTTCTGTCCTTTATGTTTTCTGTGATTTCCTGCTATCTTGCTTATCTGCTCTATCTTGGCTTGTAACATATTTTCACACCATGCTGATTATGTTGCATGTGCTTGACCTGAGAATTAATTAGGTTACAACTGCTGTAGCTGCAATAGACCCTTGGTATTTTTATCTTTTTATGTCTTTTCCCAAGGTCATTTCTTGGCTCATATCACATCTTTAGTGTGGCTTCTGTAAGAACCGCAGTAACTGTGCATATAGAGATTGTTCAACAAGCAGAAGTCACGTCACAGCCTCTCTGAACGCCAAATATTGGGACAACAGTCTGGCTAATCATGGCTGATAATTCAGTGTTCATGAAATCTTTATGAGGACAGATTAATGCTCAAATTTGATATTTGTATTATATATATCCTTTTAATATTTTAAGGCAGATTATCACCAGTTCATGTATTTTTTAACATGTAGGCTATAAAGATATTATGTCTTCATCTTTTTGTTCTGAAATCTGCTGCTGCGTGCTTGGGAGTTGATTCAGTTGCTGAATGGAGCAATACGATAGGCCTTCCCATCTAATCCATTTGTGCCCTTTCTCTCTCACACTCTCTCTTATTCTCCCTCACACACACACACACACACACACACACACACACACACACACAAAAACACCCACACATAGCTGCAGCTGAAGGAAATCCTGCTTTATTTATGAGATGTATAGCTCAGAGTGCCACAGGGCTCTCCTGAGAATTCAAGACTGCACACAAACAGTATTTGGCCTGTGGAGTCTCTTCTTTCTTGCTCTCTCTCTCTCACACACACACACACACACACACAATCATATACACTTGCTACAGGACATCTATTTACCTTATCTGCTGTTTTGGCTTGGCAGAACCACAGTCGTTTGAGTGTGACCTCGGTCTTCCCCAGCAGTGCATGGAGAGCTGCCGGCAGATGCTTGCTGAATATGGCGCTTTAGTGTTTTATGTGGCAGTAGTTGGAAGGAGTGATATCATCTGCATGTCAGAGAAGCAAAAATGCCATCCTTTGCTCAGGCCACACTAAATCACTGCGGCGGCATTTGAGTGTATCGTAAAATGTCAAGCTAAGAAATCTTACTGCGCAGGAAACCATAATAGGAACAGGAGAGTTCAGAGGGTGAGAAGAAGTATTTAAACTGTTTGAATTATCAGCAAAAGCACTGACCAGAGGTGAACACGATTGCATGGAGATAATAACATCATGTGCATCCTTTTTTGGCCCGCAGCTGAAGGGCAAAAAAGAAACCTACGTTGTTCATATGATTTAGAGGTGTCAGCAGTAATTGTTATTGTCCATAGTAGGGAGCATTTTCCAGGTGTCACATTCCTTTTGTTGGACTTGCTGTTGGAATTTTGGCATTCAACGCTAGAGGCTAATGTTATTACTAATATTCCATATTTTAAAAGTGAAATCAAGGAGAAACAAAAGTCCTAATGCATGTTACAAGTGGCTATAATTAATATTGTTTATATAATAGTTTATCAAATGGCAATGTGAAAACAATGTGACACTTTCAAAGGTTTCTCACCTACAGATAATTATCACCCAAATCCACAGCTCCACTCGGCTTAACAGAGCTTTATAGTGAGTTTCAGCTCATTGTTTAGCTGTCCGGCCCACAACTTTACTGTTTTGTTTCACTCTCACCACTCTCATAGTGATGTTTCGGGCTGCAAAAGGCAGCTGTTTTCAGTGAAACCGCTCTAAACCCCAATGTACACTACCTGCTAAGCACCAAACAGCAGAGACACACAATTGGCGACTAACTGGTGAACATAGAGGAACATTTAGCAGCTAAAGAGCCAGATATTTCTCTCAAGAGTTGGTAGAGACCAAAACAGAGCTAAAAGAGAGTGAATGTTGTAGGGTTGCAACTAGAAATTATTTTCATTGTAGATTAACCTGTCGATTATTTTCTTGATTAATCGATTAGTTGTTTGGTTTATAAAATGTCAGCAAATGGTAAAAAATGTTGATCAGTGTTTCCCAAAGCCCAAGATGATGTCCTAAAATGTCTTGTTTTGTCCACAACTGAAAGAAATTCAGTTTAAACTAGAAATTATTCACAATGTAGGAGCTGTAATCAGGGAATCTTTTACTTTTTTTCATAAAAAATGACTAACAGATAAATCGCTTATCAAAATAGTTTGCGATTAATTTAATACTTGACAACTAATCGACTTATCGCTGCAGCTCTACAGCAGACAGACATAGTAAGCGCCTTACTGGTGAACATATTGGAACATTTAGCAGCTCAATGGGCCAGATATTTTAGTTGGTAGAGACCAAAAACAGAGCTAAAAGAGAGTGAGTATTGGACTTTTTATTGTATTCATCAGGTGGCCAGACACACGACTCCAGATAAATGATAATGTTGCTCTCTAACTGCTGGATATGCAGATAAGAAATAAATAAGAATACTTCCTAAATGATTCCTCTCTTATTCCTTCCTTCCTCCACTTTTTGTTTCTGAAATAATTCATTGTTAATGATTAAATTTATGTCTATATCAGCTTCTCTAATTCAACCAAACATGCCTAAATTTAAAATATGCTTCCAGGAACAGTCGGAAAGGGCAGTATAGAAAGAAAAGAATAACAATCTTTGTTTTCGGTAGTTGTTTGCTATACTGAGGTGAATGTCTTCTTCAGAGCACAGCCAGTTCTGACGCTGTGAAAGAGTGGAGGCATACAGCAATCTTATGCAGTGTCTTGTTTGGCTGATGTTGAAACATGGCTCCGAAGAACTAACATGTATAGTCCATGAATACATGGAAAAGAGATGTAGCTTTTACATATGCCATTTCTGTTTCCAACATACTGTTCTAGTCTCCCCGTAGCTCTGAACAACACAAGGTTATATAACATAGACAAACAAACATGCGGGATACCAAGCAGGATACCAGCAACAACTCTCTGCTTATGCTCATTAGAGAGATTTCCCACATGTCTTGGAAAACCTGGATAAATTTAGACCGTCATGGAAAATAACAGTCACTCATGGAAAATAAATAGCATGGTAAAATCTCCCAGAAAATGTTTCTCTTCCCTGCAAATATTTAAAAAATTCTCATCTTCTCCATTGGCTGAAAACAAGATATTAAAAATCAGATCATGTTTGGTTTGCTGATGTTTTGTAACATTGAGTGACTCACATACTTCTGCATCTTAAAAAAACAGGGAAGAATAAATGACAACTTATATATACTGAACTATGAAGAAATGGTTGCCCCGTTTGCTAACGGTATATTATGGTAAACTTTTGATGAAGAAAAACCTCTTAATCGTCTGAACAATTGGTAGATTAATTCATTAGTCAAGCAGTCAATCAACCAGCAGCTACTTTTATAATCAGTTAATTGTTTTAGTTATTTTTCATTGCAAAAAAGCCAAACTTTCGATAGTTCCAGGTTCTCAAATGTGAAGGTTTGATGCCTCTCTTCCTCATGATTTGATAAACTAAATATCTCTTGGTCGAAAAAACTAGCAATTTGATCACGTTGTGTTGGGCTCTGGGAAATTTCAATCAAGAGAACAGTCGTCAGAATAATCGATAAAGAAAATAATTGTTACTTGTTGCGGCCCTAACTGTGACACATTGTTTCTTTGCCGCTTGTAAGTTGTTTTATGACTTTGCCTGCCTCCATCGTTGTCTCACATTTGGTCCACTTTTTAGCCAACGTATATAAGACAGTTACTGCATCTTTGTTTATTGGCGTTAGTCTGGAGACCTTTTTTGTAGGGTAGCTTCTTTGCAAGCCCTCAAGAGGTGTGAGAAAAAACTGAACCTAAAAGAATAAATCAATGTCTGCCCTTAGAGCCAGGATACAGATATGTGACTGTGGTATATCTGGATTGTTATCACCTTCAGTGGTAAATGAGTTACATGATTCCATTTGTATAATCCACTTTAAGCCGTTTTCTTGTTTGTGGCACAGACTATTGAAATGTTCACTGTGACTGTCCACTCAACAGTTGACTATAAGTTAATGACCTGAGTAAATTATCCACATCTGTACTTGGATGATGGCGATTTAAGGTGTTCAACAGGTCTGCATTGCATTGCACCAGTCTTCCTGCATTGCTCATGCTTCCTCAGTCTGTTCTCTCGTGGGAGCTTCACCTGATCAAAGAGAATAATTCAGGTCCATAGCCGAGGGAGGAGCAGAGAGAAGACCGATGGAGCAGAAGGTACAAAGAGAAGGTACAGCTCAAGCTGGGATAGAGTCAACAGTGGTTTGTGATACACAGAGAAGAAGGAAGGGGGGTAAGAAAGTTTCGGAGGACTTTTTTTTATACCAAGTTTCTGCATGAGATAACCTCATTTTACAACATATTCTTTCGCAACTTATCCCGAGAGTAGGTAGTTTTAAAAGGAAGTTGGCAGAAAGTTTATTTCCTCATACAGCATAGGGTCATCAATGGTGGTACTGCCTGCATACTCATCACATATGAAGCATATAGTCAATTAACTCAAAGATGCAAATTGTGCACACAGTAGACGCAGCTTGTTTAGTTTTCCTCCCATGTTACCTCATTAAAAGAAAAAATCTCCTCCTGCCATTTATTGCTTGCAGGGATCCTCACAGATGCATGGTGATGTATATGATAACCTGCATGAGAGTTAGATGTTAGACGTTAGAGAGTAAAACCGGCTTAGTCTATTCCTCAAGGAAAGGTTTTTTCACTAATGCTTTGTTTTTTCTATTTCAGTACTCATTGTAATCCATGTAGATTGATAGATGTTTCACATAAGGGTTGGGCGATTAGACGAATATATCTGGGATAGGCTGAGTACATCTTTTCACATCTAACTCTGTGAAATAAGGGTTTATTTCAACAAAACCAGAGTTGGTGATTGTTAAAAAGACTAACCAAGACGGGTTTGGTGATTTATTTTGTTTCTGCCCAAACTGAGGTCTGTAGATTAACTGCGGCATTGTTTCTGAAAAGAAACATTGCTGTTGAGTTTTTTTAAATGTAAATTTTCACTCAACTAAATGGTGTTAAAACAAATTTACGCTAACACGTTTTTATCGTGTTAACTTTGACAGCCCTAGAAAATATATATTTTTTGTTATGAGTGAACTGATAATTAAATATGATCAGCAGGATGACATTGTTTTTTACGGATCACTGTCTGTGTACGTATTTACTTTCCACAAAAAATGCAGGATCCATCAGTTAGGAAAGGAGCGGTCAGGGCTGTGAAGACAGAGAAAGGGAGAGTAATGAGAGGCCACACATTTTGCCTTTAACAAATATTGTGCCTCCTGCGATTTGAAAATTGCAGCAGGCCATATTGCAATTTCGATAATTCAGATTAATCGTGCAGCCCTATAATGTTGCATCTCGAGTTCAAACTCTGCTTTGATGGACACAGTCTTTAGGAAAGTGCAGGGTTAACCGTTTATTCTACAGTGCTGTGCTACTGGAGACTAAATGTTTGCAGGAGAGGAAGCTGTAGGTAACAGGAAAATAGTCAACAGATATTCTCAGTTCAACACGTAGGAGTATATTAAGAAGAAGTGACAGTTTGAATCTGACCTTGCAGTTGTCTAGCTTACTTCTAATAATAAACAGTTTTACAAAAGTGTTACACTGATATTGATTGTCATTGTGTTGAGTTGAGTAATAAGAAACCCTATTCTTTCTTTTTATTTCCTGTAATGAGGCAACATCCCTAAGTTGAAGTGATTCAATAATGATTTTTCTACTGTTGCATAGTTTGTTGTGTACCTTTGTATGATTGCTACCAAAGATAAACTCTTTACACTCTGATGTGGTCAGACATGGTGGTGTTTGACGGGTGGCAGCAGGTACAAGTCTTCATTTAGGCGCAAGATAACCGGTTCTAAATTAATAGAGCTGTTGAAACATGGCGGTGAAACATAGTGGAGAGGACCCTTTCCTTATGTAGATATAAAGAATCATTCTAAGGTAACGAAAACACAACAATTCTTATTATCAGGTGATTTTACACTAAAGAAAACACGCTTATTAATATTATATTTCATTTCTGCCAATAGATCCCCCTAAATGCTACACACTGGTCCTTTTAAGATTATGGAGCCATACGTTAACTTTGCCTAGATAAAATACAGTCTACTTCAATACCCAGCCCTACTTTAACCAACATTATCACCACGGTGTAGCATAGTGAGCAACATGGGTCTCATTGCAAAGATGCATAATTGGTACATTATTTATATTGCGACTAATTATCTGTTCCTAATTTCATGTGATCACTGCATAATTCAGTCTTCTCTGGAAAAACAGAAATTATGTTGACATTAAGTACCTCATTTCCATATCAAAATTGGAATCTTGTCAGACTCATCATGAAGTGGTTTGGACAGCTGTAGGGAACCACCTGGTTGCCCACAATATTACTGTATTTCTCTTCAGAACCCTGCTTGCAGATGTAAAATAAGTGTAGTCTCGCTACTCCTCACTTGCCTGCCTCTCATGGTTATTCATTCATGAAGAGCATACAGCATCTTTATACTCCGGATGTTCATAATAATATCTGATCACTCCTTACATTCATAGCAAGTGTATCTTCTTACTGCTGAGTGCTCCTGTTGGATTGCCTCTGGATTGCTTAATTGACTTTATTGATTATATGGGGGTGTAAGCTGAAATGCAGGGTTCTTTTGCTGAGGGCATTTTGTCTATTTGATTCCACAAGCTGCTCATATTCAGCAAAGTTCCCAAGCCAATAAGACACTGCAGTGTGGAAATGTTTCTTGCCTCCAGTCTCAAAAATGCTCAATATGGCATAAAGCAAGAGCATCTCTTGTTCTCTGCACAGCCTGCAGCACCTTTTTTTTGGATGGTCTTGTTAAATTCACCCCCCGCTTCAGGTGAAGAAAACTACCAGCTAACTGCTGTGTTTCTCTCCATATTTTGACAGGACATAGATTTGCAAAGCTTGGTGAGAGAGAAAACAAGTTTGGGTCAGTTTAGTCTGAATGTACTCAGAGAGAAGGTCCTTGGAGAAATGCTTTATGATAAGGGGTTATACAAATATATGAAAATGTACATAGTGTAGTACAGTTCATTAGCTTAGAGCCACATCTTTGTTGTTTGACCTGGAAGTGACCCATTTTCCACACACATACTTCATTTCTCTCTCTGTCAGACACAAACACAACATCACCTCGGGTTTTTCTCTGTCTCCCCCAGTCGAGGGAAAACAAGCAGCATTCTACATCAAAGCTGCGTTCACTACATTTGCCCTGCTGTGCTTTACAGCACTTGCCTTTTGTTGTTGTCCCAGGGGACATGGATACCAGCCTGTCACATTCAGAGTTAAAAATAGAGACAGTCCTTCCCATTTTACTTATGAACCGAAGCTGCAAAAAAAAAAAAAGATAAAAAAGACATGAGGAAAACTATGCTAATAGATGATGGCTTGCAGCAGAGAGAGGTTGTGTAGAGAGTAATGTGTCATAAACCTTGCAGAGAACAAGCTGACCAGAAGAGACGTCTCACCATGTGTTTAGAGTGCAGGGAGGTGTGCAAAGTGAACAAGCACCGCACTGTTGTGGAAGGAGGTAAAGTGGCCATCAAGGAGTAGAGAAAACAACCAACAAGTCTGAAGTCAGCTATTTATGGCTGCGGAGAAGGAGAGGAATATAAGAACTAAGAATGCTGCAGTGCAGTAGGGATTCAGCATTGTTTATCATCTTTCAGTGCAATCATTATGATGGAATAATAATATCAAATTAGCATGATGCACGACTCTGTGCCTAAACTAAGCAGATACTAATTAAAACAGCTACTCACATAATGTGATCTCTAACAGATTAGGGACTGGAGGTTGATGCTTCAGTAGAAAAAACATCAATACCTACCATCTGTCTGCACAGATAATGTGTGATGCAGGGATTAAATAACAGTGGTGATGCACAATCATATCCTACTGTGCTGTCACTCTGCTGTCAAAATAGGGTGTTAAATGCATATTCTCATGTGATTTATGCAATACATAAAATATGCTGGTAACACCTTTTTTAAAAATGATATCAGCATCATAGCAATAAGTTTTTGGGACACTCCTGGAGAGCTAGTTCTCTCTGACTTAAGTGGGGTAAAAGAAAACCTTTGTTTAAACCACCACCCTGTGGGTACTGAGCCTGCATTCGTCTTTTGTGTAGAATGAAAGTTGATCCTTTGTAAAGAAATATCGAAGATCGAAGAGTGAAGGGATAGAAGTCAGATTCTTTTGGGAACGCCCCTGTCATTGGAAATGGGACCACCCAGCGACTGTTGTCATGGAGACTCACTCAACAATGTTGGCTTTACTCAGGAGAGGAGGGCTGAAGCAATGACAGAAAATGAAAGTGACATGTGAAAAATTGCTTGTAAAGAGAGGTTGGGGGAAGGAAGGGCCTGTTAAAGAAAGAAGGGAATTCCACGTTTCTGTCATCATCCATTTAGGCAAGTTAAGATTTAAGGCATTTGTCTCTGGAGGTGTGTGAACGTGCAACATTGCTGCTTCAGTGGTCAACATGAGTGAACCAGTAACACTACCACTTCTTTCTCAAACCTCAGAGGAGCGGATCATCACTAAAATGAGAGTAGCTGGTCAACCTTAAAGGTCAATCCATCTTAAGTGAGCCTGGGCCGAAGTTAACCCCATTCACTTTGATCAGCAGGTGGCAAGCAAGACACAGGGACTTGACTTGGGTCTTGAAGAGTTGTAGCATTTAAACTGTACACACACACTGCTACGTCCACAGCTATAACGTTACTGCTAACTTCATACTTACCGTCACACACAAGCTCTCTCTCTCTCTCTCTCTCTCTCTCTCTCTCTCTCTCTCTCTCTCTCTCTCTCTCTCTACCGCACACTTGCTACGGTCCCTTGACCTCTGACCTCAAGATATGTGAATGAAAATGGGTTCTATGGGTACCCACGAGTCTCCCCAGACGCGCCCATTTTATGATAATCACATACAGTTTGGGGCAAGTCATAGTCAAGTCAGGGGAGTCAACTTAGGCATGACGAGCTGCCGGGCTTGCAATACACTGGTGGAAACCCTGCCTTGCTTTGCAAAATCTAAACACGTTTTTCTACAAAGGAGAAGCCAAAGTTCTCAATTGTTAAATGTTGTCCAAATGCAATCAGCTAATATTTAATGCAATGGACAAATGTCGGTCATTCAAGGTATTGAGGTGTCTTACTTTGCTCTTCTTAAATCTCTGCTTGTTTTGTAGGCATTCAGTCGAATCACTTCCCATGAGAAGCGATCAATACACTAACTAATACCCACACACTAATAAGCTTTCAATATGAATAAACATGCCGGATATAATTTGGTGCTTTTGAGAAGCACTGTCCTCTGTGAAGTCAATGCAATCTGTGTGCTGAACTTTGGGATCCAGCGATCCAGAAATAATTCTTAAACTCATTTGAGATGACTATGTGCACCTTAAATGGGAAAGCAGCTTAGTAGCACATGTGTACAGCATCGATTTCATTTGCAGCATAATAACTTGTGTGCACATCATCTTTCACATTTAGTAATTGCGGGTTTAACTGTATGTTATTGTGAATGCTCATCTGCTGATCAGATTGACTATTTCTGTCTTAGGTCGTGTTTGCTCTCTGGTTTAGATTGTGCTACTTACCATGGTTTTGGAATAGTTGAGAGGCCTCTTGTGTCTACAGTCATATGGTGTGGTGGTGATAGCAGCCCTGGCTCTATCTGTGTGGTCTGAGTGTGTCTTCTTCTCAGTCCTATTTTGAGCCGACAGCCAGAAACCCCCTTGGTGTTGTAACTTGCATTTGAGATGTTCTTGTGTGGGTTTTTGGTCTTTTTGACAGCACCCACTTGTATGGCACCCATTTTCTTCCCTGAAGCTGAAGAAGAGCAACCACCAACCTCAGCTGATGTCATATAAATGCTAATTTTGATTGCTAAATTCCTTAACTGATTATTAACTGTTGACCGACAAGATTAGTGCGTTTCATACAGCGGTGCTGTGGTTAAACGGTTAATTATTCACATCCCTAATACCACACCCTCAGTTTAGGGCCTTTGAGTGTGTTACTGAGACAGAAGATGTGCCTTAAGTGTGTAAGTGACAGATTGAGAGCGTGTTGGGGTTGTAAACAATTACCTGTTCCACAATATAGCTGTCACTTACTGTTTTTGGGCTTTGTTTGTAGCAGAGGGAAATTTGGCCGCAACAGCTGAACATGTGGAAAACGTCGTTAAGATTGACTGCATGTGAAAGGCATCTAATTCTCCTCTGGCCTGGTTTTGTTGATGGAGACAAATCAAGACTGTGAAGAAGACCATTAGGCCTCTTTAAATCACAGAGCCATGTCCACAGTGGCTGTAACAGAGTGAGTCTGGCTTCCTCATGTTTCAGTCTGTTCTGTCCACTCCAAATGCTTGACACTGATTGCCAGTAGGGAGTAAAGCAGTCCTCCTTCCTGTGAGAAGCAACTACTGCAAACAGCGTGGAGTGGAGGGGGGGAGGTGGAAATGTCCCCCATTGGCTGAATTCTCTCTGTCTTTGACCTGAATGCCAAACACAGAAAGCTCCGCCAGACGTTTTTTTCTTACAACATCCCCTCGTTTTTATAATCCTCTTTTACTTTCCCTTTCTCTTTGTGTGGTGTTGAAAGAGCCTGTGAGCGTTCCCCCCACAGTGAAGGGTGTTGTGAAGTGCTTGTGAAGCCCAGCTCAGCAGTCTGTCGCTCATCTTTCCTCTTTTAACTCAGCAGAGGAATGGGGGGTCACAAGGAGCATGAGCTCCCAGGCTTTTCTCTTCTTAAACCCAGTCTCTCCCAAATCTGTTTGTTTTCTTTTGTGTGTTTATGCTCTCTCACAGGAAAAGAAAAATGAATGAATGAAGTTAGAACGATTGTGGAAGAGTTTTTATTGTGTAGTGACTGAGATCACTTTATAGGGTGCTTTCATACCTAACTTGTTTTGGTTTGGTTTAAACTAAGTCTCCCTAAGTTTCCCTGTTTGGTCGGCTTTGTTTGGGCTGGTGTAAAAGCTGTCAATCGAACACTGGTGTTGACCAAACAACAGGACCGAGACCTAAAAACCAGTTCATTTTTGGTGTTTAAAGCAGACCAACCAGAGCATTATAAGATGGCATACATGTGATATCTTATAAGTGACATATTCATACAAATCATTTTGTAATCATGGTACCACATATGTGTCAGCACACGAGTGCGAGGATTTTCCCTGATCAATCCAAGGTTAAAAGGCGTTAAAGCACACGTGTTGAGCTTGTGTTTAATTAAAAAGTAATGTTATATAGCCAGACTGATACTGGATTTTTGATAATTGTAATATATATATATATTTCAATCAAAATTTAGCGTAACTTTGGAGCGTTATTTAGACTCGTTTCCGACAAGCTAGTATGACATGCTTGGATATCTTAGGTTTTCTAGTTTCATATGTTGCCAGTACATTCACTCTAGCTTTAAAATCGATCGATATTTTCTTACACCCCTACTAGCTCTAGTAACTATCTTCCCATATATTATTGTAAAAGTTGCCTGTTTTTCATCCTGTTTCTACCAGGTTGTCGTTATTCATAGAATAGTTTAATACTGCTCATAATCAGTTATTTCTTTGTGACACAATCTGCTGTTAGTCACCAGAAGTTTCCCCACCTTGGTCCTATTTACAGTGTGTAGTACTGATGATCCAGGATGACCTCACCAAAACTGTCCAATGAATGAGTTACCTGATGACCTCATACGCTGTTTGACTTCATGTCTACAGCTTGTGGTTTGTTTATAAAAGGTCTGTGTGATCATCAACCAGGTCAGAATTAAAAGGCAACAATCCATCTTTTTTTTTTACTTGAACTGAACTACAGGTGTGAGATTGTGAAAAGCCGTGTTTCCACTGAATGGTACGGCTCTGCTCGACTCAATTCAACTTCTCACCTTTGGTACCAGGTCCTTAATCAATGCCGTGTTTCCAATGCAGATAGTACCCCCTAAATGTATGCAGGATTCTCAGTTGATTGCCGTAGCGACGGTGCGTGAAACGCCCGTGACATCACCTTCAATAGGACGCTGGGTTCAGGTCTGCATGACAGCAAGAATCCTTTGAATCTTTGCTGCGTAGAGGAGGAAAATGAAAAAGTAGAGAATCCCAAACAAAGCCAGGAATTAATACCACTGACACTTCTGGTCTGCTTTGTATTTCAATATCTCAAATGCAGTGACAGTTAAATACCGTGGAGCATTTTTCCAACAGCCATCATCAGGCTTGCTCATCCATCCATCCTCACCAGGAGCAATAAATGCAATAAAAGGAAAGGAAAGTAATAGCCTGGCCTAATCCAGCAGCTGTAGCCTGAGGCGGATAGAGGCCGCAGCATGTTCACATACCTCCTGTCTCCTGGAAGACTTGACGTCACCGTCCCTCATCTTGTCATAAATCTGCCCTTCCACTTCTATTTCCTGCTCTCTCCAAAGAATCACAGCTGCTGTTTAACTGACCCTTCCACCGTCTTCCTTCTGCTGCCTTTGTTGCTGCAGTAAAAGTTGTCACATAATGGAAAGTTGAGTAACTTAACTTATGGTGAACTTGACATAAACTCTCCCTGTGGTGTGTTGCACAACTCCCTCCTCTCCCCTCCTCTGCTGTCCCTGTCCCGGCCTGTGAAGAAATCCAGTTTGACAGCTTTAGTGACGGCAAGCAGAGGCACATTTACAAGTGCGGCGTTGTACTACGCAAGCTGTTGCGCTTGAATTTTTGCTGCTTGTTGTAGAGATAGAAAGCGGTTATTGGACACTCTGATGCAGTGGCACACAACCCTGCTTTTAGTTGTGACTGTAACTGTAAGAATGTATTCTGTGATGGCTGCGCCGTCTCTGTGGTTGTGGCCTAATTGAATATCTTGGGTTGAAAAAACAGCCAGCGCTTCTGAGTGCTTCCATTTGCATTTCATGAAATGTAGCCTACACAGAAGATATCAATCTTTCCACCAGTAATGGAATCTTTTTATATGGTCTAATTTGTGCGGCTACATTTCTCATGAGTCATAATTCTCTTTTGTGGTTACGCTTTATCTGTGCTCTGTCCTCTCATTAAAGAATAAAATGGAAATGACAATACGAGTTAGGGAATATACAATCCCCCTGCATCTTAAATATGTGGGCTGCTGTGCTTATTTATTCCTTGTGTCTAGTCTGTGGAAAAATCCTTATTCTTGTGCACATATACTAAATATAGTTAGACTCACCCACCTGCTTTCTCTCACACATACAATTTCTTCTCTTCAACTATGTTTGACGCAGCAGGGGTTTCATTTGGAAACAGTACTATAAAAGTCTTAACCTCAGCACTATTATTAAACAGCTCAATAAAAGGTATCTATTATGTGTAATTGTGTTGTAGAGGATATTTAACTGTCAGTTTTGCCTGCCATAAATCACAGCGTCCGACAATAGCTAATGATAGCATCACATGAGATTAGATGTGAAATAGACAGTTTTATTTGATTATTCAGGCTGGCCAATTGCCGATGCAAAAGCTTTACAACATGACTATTCATTCTGTGTCACCCTTATCTTCAGAGAGAGCCTCTTTCCATCTGCATCATCTGCATGTTTACTACCTTCATTTATTCCAGTGATCTCGTTTCCAGCTGCAGACTGTTGACTTGGCGGCGAGCTAAATATAAACGGGATTGCTCGGATAGTTCTCATACCGCAAAATGCCATTTATCACAGAAAAGGTTTTCACGGAAACTAAATTGCATCAAACTTCCCTGATCCCTTCCTGCATGCTCCTAAATAGACAATTTACCATTTGGCTCGTGAACGTAATTCCTCAGCAGTTAAAGTGGTCCAGCAAAACCCATGTCAAATCACCTCACCTAAGACCCAGTGAAATAGAGCATGTAATTGCTCACTGTCTGTCTCAAAAACTAATAGGTAAGGCTTTGTGTATGTGTGTGTGTGAGAGAGAGAGAGCATGCAGAATGAGCACATAAATTGATTTTGTGTGTTTGTGCTGCTCCCAAGCAAAGAAGCCTCTTCAGGATAGTTTCTTTGGGGCTGAATGTTGCATTTTAGAGCGACTGTTACTGTCCTAAAACCTGTCGGGCTTATCATGTCTTCAACAGTTGGTTTCACTTGGTATCTGCTTCAGGGTGTGTTGTGGATGTGACTCCTCTGGGTTTTATAATTGTTACACAGAAGGATGTTCATGAGCAATGTGAGATTTGGCCATAATCTTCATCCAAGGAATTATCAGTTTTAGTGCCAGTTTTAGGCACTGAATATTACCACAAGCTTTAAACTAATATTTAGTAAGGTTATGTAATTTACCCTTGTGATAGACTGGCAACCTGTCCAGGGTGTATCCTGTCTAATGCCCAATGTGAGCTGGGATAAGCGGTTTAAAAAATGTGTGCATGGATGGATATGGATTAATTTGTAATGACTTGTCACTCTTGTAGCAAAACTGAGTCTTATTGCACACACACACACACACACACACACACACACACACACACACACACACACACACACACACACACACACACAACACACTTTGAAATCACCCATTACACTAGAAATATTACATTTACAGACAAATGAATGTCGTATAAAAGGTATTTTAGGCAGTCTTGTTTCAATGTTGATGGCCACCATTATTCATACTTTGGCTCAACTGATCGTCAGTTAATTATAAACCAAAGGATAACTTTGTGTTGGGCGTTGAATGAATCTTAATTAATGCATTATATTTGACACTGTCAAGTACTAAGCTTTGAATGACCTGTCATTGCATTGCTGACTTTTTGTTTGGTGCTTGGAGCAAGTGATTTTAATTCCTTTTAAACTGGGTGCTTTTGTATATGCACTGATCTAAAATTTGAACGTTTGTCTGAATGAGCAATTTCAGAAGCTACAGGTAATTACACTCATAAGCACCAGTGAATATTTGGGTTTTTGTCAGGTTTATGCTAATAATCACTCTGAAGCGTCTGTATGCATGTACTGTATATATGTATGTATTTATTATGGATGCACCGATACAGATACCGAATCAGATATTGGGCCGATACTGATTCAAATAGCTGGATCGGATATCGGTGACAATGGGGCCGATTTATTGAATGGTAAATGGTAAATGGACTTGCATTTATATAGTGCTTTTCTAGTCTTCAGACCACTCAAAGCGCTTTACACTACATGTCAGCATTCATCCATTCACTCACACATACATACACTGATAGCAGAGGCTGCCATGCAAGGTGCAAACTTTGCCCATCAGGATCTAATTCTATTATTATTCTATTCAATTCAATTCTATATTTATATACTATATAGATTATACACTTGAATTGTAATTCCTGTTAACTTTTAAGATTTAAGATTTCTACAATTTTTTTATTTTAATAATAAAGAGCAATTCACAAAATGTATATCTCTCTATTTATTTGTTACATTTTGTTTTACAAAGTTAGAAAAGCAATGTTTAAGTCAAGCCTGATGCTGCTCTACACATAAAAGAATGATCCCAGTCACTCCCACACAGTGAGGCATACAGCTTATTAATTAAACACACTACCCAAAGCCCAGTATCGATATCGGTATCGAGATTGAAAAAGTTGGATCAGTGCATCCCTAGTATTTCTGTATGTGGCAGTTTGTAAACTGTGTTACTCCATGGCTCACTCCAGTCCTCGTCTTCTCCACAGGAGGACTCCATGAAAGATGACAGAGGAGGTGATTGTTGTAGCCAAGTGGGACTACACTGCCCAGCAGGACCAGGAACTTGACATCCGTAAAAACGAGCGTCTCTTCCTCCTGGACGACTCAAAGACCTGGTGGCGTGTCCGCAACGCCGGCAACCAAACGGGGTATGTGCCATCAAACTACGTAGAGCGCAAGAACAGCCTGAAGAAAGGCTCGCTGGTGAAGAACATCAAAGACACACTGGGTAAGAAGAATTTAGTTTCACTCTGCTTAGAGGTTAACAGGTTGCCTGTGTGTTTAAATTTTAATGTCAGTAGATGATTTTCACTAGAAGTGGAAAATCCCTGCACTTCCTTTTCAATACTTTTCGCTCCCTCGTACAGGAGATAAAGTGTGGCCATAAACAGTGGTCAGTTTGTGTGCATGCACACTCACTGTGTGCATGCACACTCACTGTGTGTCTGCTGGGAGCTGTCACTGTGCACTCCGGGGATCCTGTTGAGTTGGCCGTTGCTCTCAGCTGTCAGCACACTGTCTCAGTCCCCCAGTCATGACTTGAATACATTAGACTGTGTATATAGCCATAGCTGCCAATTTATGAGAGGGACTGTAGGTGCATATAGTATGAGTGGATATAGCTTGAGGGTTATTTCTACTTGTATGGAGTTGTGCAAGGCAAAAAAAAGCTAAACAGACCATTAATAAGCTGCTCAAAAAATAAAGGGGGGTTTCATTTATTTTATAGCCAGCTATAAAACATAAATAGGATCTTAGAAAATTACATAGTTACACAGAAGAGATGGATTTCATAATGCACCTAGTGACATTTAGAAAAGTCCCTCCTTCATTTTGCAACAAAGTTGAACAACAAACCTTTCCCTGTTGTCACAATCGACTATTAACACAGGACCAGCATGTAATCTCAGAGAAACACAGAATAACATTTGATGCATTTTTAAAAATAGGCTGCCTTGTTTTAAAAATAATAATAAAAAAACATACTTACTAACTTGTCACATAAACACATCTCAATACTTTTGAGTATTGACCCAACTTTTCTTCTAGGGCTGCAACTAACGATTTCTTTAATTGTCGATTAATCTGTTTAATATTCCCAAAGCCCAAGATGACGCCCTCAAATGTCTTGTTTTGTCCACAACTCAAAGATATTCAGTTTACTGTCATAAAGGAGTAAAGAAACCAGAAAATATTCACATTTATAAAGCTGTGTTCTAAAGATGTACTCAAACCGATTAATCGATTACCAAAATAGTTGCCGATGAATTTAATAGTTGACAACTAATCGAGTAATCGATTAATCATTGCAGCTCTGATCAGTTCATTATTACACGTTTTTTTTTTTATAATCCAAGGGTGATCTGAACACGGCATTGGCATTGCTTTGAACCAGTCATTCTCTGGTTCCAGCTTCTAAAATATGGATATTTGCTTCTTTTTTTCTGTTTTTATATCATTGTGAATTGAATATCTTATTGTTGGTTGGACAAACCAAGCAATCATTTAATTGAAAAAATAATGGACAGGTTCTTTGTTTTGAACATTACTAATATGATCTGTTTATCAATACCCACGTTTCTTTAATCCAAGAGCGATATGAACATGTACACACACTTTAGTGTTATAGCATAGTTTGTACACACCAGCTCGTGCATAAAACCCGAGCTTGCAGTGCAGTTGTGTGTGTGGGAGAGATGTACTGTACATAGCTTCCCCACATGTCAGCAAGCAGTGGCTTTAAACGTTTCCCAACACAATCATCTTGTGCATTGCTATTTTGATATTTACCGGTAAGCTCTTTGGTGCAGCTGTCGGCAGGAAACTGTCGCCTCTGAGCCTTCAGTCTCGGCTTCAAAACATCTCTGTTTATGTCTCACAGGTATCATGAGTTGGTTTAATTTATTATGACTGATAGTGAGACAAATTATCTCATAAGACCTCCCAACAGCATATGAAATAATAAAATGTTATGATTTTGAATTTGAAGGTAGGCGCACAAAATTACTTGGGGTACTGAATCCCCTAATCACCCATAGAGTACAGAGGCCACGGGGCCAAAAAGCAGCCCTGACAGAATGAGATGGCATCAGTTATAGACGTGTGCTAAACTGGGAAGTGTCGGTATATAGTTCAAGTCAAGAATGAAAGAATTAAGCTAAAAATGATCAGCTTGCTCTACTTTCTTGTAGCTGGAAAAGAGCAGGCTGGAGCACGGCACAGGAATTCATCTGTTTTGACATTTCTAGCATTAGTTACCACTTTCTGTCAGGCTGGTAGAGGGAGAGAGAGAGACAGAGATGGGGGGAGAAAATAGAAACATGTGGTAGAAATTCTAACAAGACAGAATGATCAAGAAGTTCAATTGTTATAAAAATAGTAACTGTGTGGCCCTGAAAGACATATTTGGAGTTGGGGGGAGGAGAGAGTAGAAGAAGATGAGGCGTGGGGGGGTGTCTGGTCTAATGCGTTGATTCCTCTCGGCTCTGTGGATACCAGCCCTCGGGGAAACTGCAGCTTTATGTGGGCCAGCGTGGCACAGCCTGCCACTGTCACCCTCTCATTGTGTGCAACATGCATCCCCCCCCACACACTTCCACGTGGTTCCCATCAGCCCCATTCTCTGTCAGTGTATAGGCCTCTGCTTTTCAATGATCAGCAGATTGATTAGTGGAGAAATCAGCAGCTAATGGTTGTGCTGGAATGATAGATTACCTCTCTGTCCCTGACTTTGTTATATATCGACTACAACATTATGGCCTAGTTCCATTTCAGTCTAAGTAGTTTTCTTCCAGCAAGTAGCTCTTTAGTGTTAAAAGCCTGATCAAATCCAATAGGCGAGAACATTTTCCTGATGAGGTGATGAGCAATAGGTGAGGTCAGGGGCTAATGGAACTTACTCACACACTTGAATAGAGAAGCTGATTGGCTGAGAGCGTGATTACTTCATCCGGTCTGTAGTCTCTGGCTATTTTTATCTCTTTTTCGGCTCTCAGTAAGTCCACATTTTGATTATGGACCTTGCGTATGGTCTGTGATTACTGTTATCTGCTTTTCCTCCTTATTTACTGTGCTTTAATGCAGTTGTATCATCGACATTCATCTAGGCAGAATTGTAAATGGCTTCATGCTGCTTTGTGCCCCAGTTTCTTCTCATAGGAAATAAAGACAGTAATGGGTGAAACAATTCAGCAAAAGTCCCACTCATTGCTGAAACTGGGCCAGTACTTACTAGTATGACTAAGAGGCAAGTTAGATTTCTGTCCACTTGAGTTTTTACATGGCATCAGTGTGTGAGTGTGCGTGGGTGAATGTGAGGTGTTTAAAAGCACTTTGTCCTGTCCTCAGGTCAAAAAGCATTATATCCTTGCAGTCCATTTTACTCCGTCCTTTCTAATGAACATAATTATTGGAAGTGTTGAGCGAAACAGCCCCATTTCCTGCTCAAACAAGCTGAGAAAGGAGGCAGACATGTTCATAGTGGCCAAACGGGGGAATTACAACTTAACGGTTTGTGAAAAATAAAACCTTTTTTTTTTTCACTAAATTCATCTCTGTTTGAGTACGTGTGTGGGAAACATAGAGGAAGATCTTAGGTATAAACATTACCTTTAATTATAGGAAGTACAATAATAGTCCGTTGTAATTTCTGTAACTAAGCAACCAACTGCAGAGAAGACGATCTGCTTTCCTGTTGACACCGGCACGCACAAGCCCATTGTACGTGAACGATCATGTGATATGCATTTTCAGGGGTGTTAGTATGCACGGAGAGTATTTCTGAAACTGTGCTAAAACGCTCCTATGTACGGAATAAGTTTTTGTTTTAAAACAGTGTAATATATTAGTCTGTAATATAGCCTTAAAGTGAAAATTTGCCACCTTTTTAAGTGGATGTCCTATCAGTGCTGATGGTAAATGTAGTCCACTGAAGAAATAAATTCCCCAGTGCCATCTGTGCCTACATGTACCAGGATGCAGAACGTGCAGCGAGTACGCTACGTTACACAAGCTCTCTTAGCTTTTTTTAGTCTAACAAAGACACAGAGAACATTGGCAAGAACTCCAGGTGATTTTCACACTATATCCCTAACTCGGATAGATAGAGATATGGTTAGTGTGGTGACCTGCACAACTGACAAGTTTTGTTAAAACTGTTAGAGTGACCGTCGTGTTTGTTATCTACATGCTGGTGTGTTTTGGAAGGAGGCAGAAAAGGAAGTGATTCGATTGGGTTTAAGATGGGCTAATGAACCAAACATCAACAGGGAGCTAAATATTTGAACCATTAATATTCTGATTCTTGCACATAGTTTATGTCCCCAAATGCTGCATGTGCATGCTATGCAGGCTGCTGGTTTAAGCACTCCAATGTATTTTTATGTCTTCTCGAGCCTTTCGGCAAGTTTTACTGGTTTTACACACAGTAATGCAGTGAATGTAGAGCCAGTGGCACTTGTAGAATATTGAGAAGAGAGCAACGCTGTTGGGGTTATTTAAAGGGCCACGTAGCTCATCTGTGATTCACTCAAAGTACTCTTTTAACTCACAGCACTCGCTGACACAGTGCTAATTCTTCACTTAGGGGCCAGGTTGTGCTTTTTTATTACTGCGTTCCTAAATGTGTCTGGTGGGTGGTGTGGTATTGTGTGGGCTCAGTTAATACAGTAACTTCCACAACTGCCCTCGTGAAGCAATGTGCTGCAACGTGCAGTCATCGAGGCTTTTATCAACTGACTTCCCTCTGAGTGGAAGTCCTCTGGGCTTGAAAATCTAGTCTCCTTCCACGAGATGAAGAGGTAGGTGAAGGTTGGGAGTGAATGTGTGGGAGGAGGGAATAGCCTGCTGCTGCTCTAACCAGCAGGCCAGTGCCTTGAAGTGGAAATGAGTGAAGAAGAAAGGTGTGTGTGTGTGCGTTAAAGTGTTTCCGCTTTGCTCGAGCGAGTGTGTGTTCGCTGCCTCCTTGTGTGTCTTTGGCAGCGACAGTCCATTTTATTTTTCCTAAGGGACCATCTGAAGTAGGCCCAAGAGTCAACCTTTGTCTTTGGCTCACAGTCAGGAGATACAGAATCACACACACACAGCTATCAGATATGTCAGATGAACACGTCTATCCATAAACATGATCTGCTTGTTATTCCTGTCTCATCCTTCTTCTTTGCGTTTTTGTCAGCTGTGGCCTCTGATGTGCTTGGTCTACTGTTTGTGTGAGAAACAGCAGCCAAGGGACTCCTAGTCTTTCTCCACATCCCTCCTCCTCGTCCTCTTCTCTCTGCCAACAAGTTTCATGCTACTCTGTGTGAACCCAGCAGTTTTCCAATCAATGTAAATGTTGTATTCGGCAATGACATTTCTGTGGCATTTCAGCGGGCACCGTGGGGGAAAAACTGGTTGATTAGCTGTCAAGAAACTCACTTCAGTTTTTAGTAGCACACATGAGCCTCAACTGTCAAGTGAACGGTTTAAATGTTGTCAACCACATAGTGTATCGTTATTATTTTAACAGTAATTTGAAGAGGAGACCTCCTTGGTTATGTTCAGCTGAGAGACTTTAGAAACTTAAGGTCTCATTGAAGTGCGCAAACACATGCTTAAAGATGTCTTTGAAAGTACACGAATGGAAAAGGCAGAGACAGGTAAGACAGGAGCAGACTTTGATCCTGGATGTGCTTGTCATTATCAAGCCCACGGTGCCTGCTCCACTTTCCATTCCCTGTCTTCACCACCTATTTTCAGCCTTTTGATTAGTATAGATGTGTATACGGCGTGTAGATGGTGTCGACAGAATACCAACTAGATAACGAGCTTTCATTTCATTGCGTATGAGTAAAAGGACATGGGGCGCTCAGTGCATGTGGATGTGTGCACCTCTGTGTTAATTCTATTATCAGCAGTATCGATCTGTCCTTCACCGCTGAGGTTTCTCATGGGATATCCTGTATCCTCTATTTCTGAAGTAGTTTTTGTGCTTCTGAGGGCCCGTGACTGCAACTTGCAACCTCAATTAGTTTCCTGCTGACCTAAACTGCCTCCTCTCCCCGCGGAGCTCAGGCCTTTCCCCGCTTTCTAAAACCTGCTTTCACTCTTCACAGCCTCTCACAGCTGCCCTAATGTGTTTGGATTATACATTTCAAGTTTAGAGCTGCTACAATCAATATTGTTATGGATCAAATGTAGGGATGCTAATTTAGAATTTTTTTTCTAACCGATAACTTACCCCCCATTACCGATTATTAACTGCTAACCTACAAAATTAGTGCGTTGCATGCAGCTGTGGTGTGGTTTTAGTGCCTAACAAGCCGCCCAGCTGCAATGATAATCCAATGCACAAACAGGTTAAATCCGTCATTTATCGCCAGCTGCAGTGTACGCGCAAAACAGACAACGGAGTCCCCAGCTCACCCGTCCAGGAGAGTTAGCAGCCATGACGATGTGTGCATTGTCCCAGTAAAACTTGGCGTTCCTTCAACAGATTTCACAAGGGCTGCCGCGTCACAAACGTTCGCATTTTACAGCTAAACCGTACACCTCAAGATGATTCTGAAAACATTTGAGGCGAGAAATAGGCATTGCAGTAACAGAATATTGATTCATATTTGCCTAGTTCGACAGCTGACTCTCATAGACAGCAGATGGACAGCAGATCCCAGATCAGCTCCGACTCCTTGTTTTCCTCCGGTATGTGAAATCTTGCAGATGCCGTTAAGAGCACCGGAGGACATGATTTTTTTCAGGTTACCTGTTTCATGTACTACTGTCACGTTATAGCGACCGTTTTATTAAAAATAACTTTTTTTGATCATATTTGCTCCAATCTCGCCTACTTCAGCTTTAACCAATAGCATTAATCGGTAAAAATTATTAATGTCGGTTAACGGTTAAACGGTTAATTGTTAACACCCCTAATCAAATGACTATTTATGAAAGAGTTTACTTGTAGTGACAAACCCACAGTGAATTATCACCTGACTCTGCTGCTCACATCAGCTCAACGTAGCATTTTAGCATCTTTCAGGTCATTGTTTTGATTTTACAACTTGCAACGTAACTGTAAGGTTAACTCTCACCGTTTTCATCAGGCAGCTGTTTTCATTGAAGACCCCACTGAAAGCTTCCAGCCCAGCAACAAACGGCAGATAGACAAAGTTATTCTCTAGCTGGTGAACATAGTGGAGCATTTAGGAGAGCAAATATGTGACTTACATTCACAAACATGATTCCAAATGAATAATAATGTTGCATCATATCTGCTGGATGTGCAAATAAGCAACTGTTTGCTAACACGTTTTCCGTATCAACTTTAATAATATGTCAATGTTGTGTTTACAGTTATGGCCAAAAAAATCTATAAATGGTTTAAAATTAATTGAAAGCAAATGAGAAGAAACAATCTGGTTCTCTATTGACGTCACGTTCTCTTTTGTTTCTGTTCATGCTGCAGGTTTGGGAAAAACTAAGAGGAAGACAAGCGCCCGCGATGCTTCCCCAACGCCAAGCTCAGACACAGAGTACCCCTCCAATGGCAGTGGGGGCGGGGGCGGAGGAGGAGCTGCTGAAAGGATCTATGACCTCAACGTCCCCGCCGTGGTCAAGTTTGCCTACACAGCAGAGAGAGAAGACGAGCTGACCCTGGTCAAGGGCTCCAAAGTCGTCGTGATGGAGAAGTGTAGTGACGGCTGGTGGCGAGGCGGTCAGGGGGGCCGCGTGGGCTGGTTTCCATCCAATTATGTCCTGGAGGAGCTCGGTGGGTCTGATGATAGAGAGGAAGGAGATTCCTCACAGGGCTACCAGGGAGGCTCTCAAGGGACTTTGTTGGCCAACGGGCGTGCAGGCGGCCATGTTGCAGTGCTCCACTTGGTTCAAACGCTCTACCCCTTCAGCTCTGTGACAGAGGAGGAGCTGAACTTTGAGAAGGGAGAGGTCATGGAGGTGGTGGAGAAGCCTGAGAACGACCCGGAGTGGTGGAGGTGTAAGAACTCACATGGCGTAGTGGGCCTGGTGCCTAAAAACTATGTGATGGTGCTGGACGAGCGACCCGGCCTGCCCTCCTCTATGTCGAGCTCCCCGCAAAACCGCTCCGTGGCACCGGCACGCTCGGGGAAGTTCGCCGGGAGGGACTGGTACTACGGCAACGTCCCCAGACACCAGGCCGAGTGTATACTCAACGAGAGAGGAGAGGAGGGCGACTTCCTCGTACGAGACAGCGAGTCATCGGTGAGTCTGTGGGGTGAAGTCATGGCTGAGTTGCATTAGGAAGGCTGGGAGAAACTCAAATGAGGCAGAAGAGGACATTTAATACATTTTAGTAGAAGGAATATCTGCTTTTGGAAATATAAGAACTGTGATTTAGTTCCGGCATGACACGTTATGGGCCCGTATTTAAGAGCCAAAATGTTGTTTGCTAAAAGTGAAGAATATGACACATTTATCATTGACTCATTCCTACTTATAACAAAGTGTCAGAGTAACCTTTAAGAGCAGCTTTTAAGTGATTACATGATTATTAGCATATACAGTATGCTCAGAGCAGTATGAGCCCATCAGACACAAGAATTAAACCTACATCTGCCCTACTGAGCACTCTTTTAAAAATCCTTGCGATTCTATTCTACAAAAACATATATGGTTTTCATATTTACTAGCCACGACAGCGACGCTGCTGTTGTTTTCAACATGTGAGTCTATGTGTGACTCATCATGGCAAAATGTGGTCCTGGAGAAACCTAATGTAGCAGGAACTACCACAGAGGCCGTTTTGAGTACTTTGCCACGTGTTTATTTATGTGTATGGATGTAGACAGATTTTGTTTCTGCGATAGCGTCACGACTTTGCAAGATGCAGTCACAAAACTTTCCAGGTGTGTAGTTGAGATCAAAATGAAGGCAGAGTTCTAAGATGGGTGTGGTCCAAGCAAATGTGCCAGAATTAGGGCGGTAGAAAGTGGGGTAGGGGCCCCCCCACTTACCGCCCCTGGCCCGATTTGGTGTTGCGGCTGGTGTGATCCCATCGCAAGATGGTATCTAGTTTTGTAGTTAATATTGTTTGTGTGAAACCCTAATATCGTCATTAGCAATTAACATGTATAATAAACTGTAATTGAATATATAAATTGTGATAAAATAATAGAAAGTTGAGGCGGCTGGTTAGCTCAGTTGGTAGAGCGAGCGCCCATATAATAAGGCTCAGTCCTTAAACCGCGGTGGCCCGGGTTCGAATCCGGCCTGTGGCCCTTTCCGCATGTCATCCGCTCCCACTCTCTCTCTCCCCCCTTTCCAAGACTCTATCCACTGTCCTGTCAATAAATGCTTAAAAAATGCCCCCAAAAAAATAAACTTTAAAAAAAATAATAGAAAGTTGCATAGAAAGACAAAATCAATCCAAAGTAAAAACAAAAAGAAGTGTAACATCCTATCAAATATGCGTATGGAGCAAGAGGTTTACAAGAAAAAGCAGCATCAGCAAATAATAATATGCAAAACTTTCCTATTCTGAAGTATACATATTGTCTCAGATTGGACTGATTTTTCTATTGTGACTAATGCTAAACTGAAAAGTATTTTAAAAACATGTCTTCGCCTTCTTCTTCTTCTTCTCCTCTGCCTTTGTTGGCGCATTGCTGCATATGTTGCCATGTTACTGCCACCTGTTGATCAGTGGAATAGTTTGAAGTCATTGGTAGGCCTGTGTATCACCCATGTGTGCATGTCATAAACAAAACGGGACCTACTCATAGAAAAACAGCAACGTGGTCTAAAACTTAACAGGGAACCTTAAAGAGGTTCTTGGTGCTCTCTAAATTCAGTATTTTTAAGTCATAAATGTTTCTATAATTAGCTGTTATTTTTACGTTTTGGCGTAGGAGTAGTGAAGTATTTTTACTTTTTATCTTTTAAGTTAAAAATTTCTCATGTTGCAGTTTGATAAATGTGGGTCCAGATCTTTAAATGTGAGAATACACTGCCACCTGCTGGAGTAAAGCAGTTTGTCTTAAAAATTCATTGCATGTTTTTTTTCTGTCACTCTTTCATATTTCTAACCATATCAACAACTGTCTCCCTCTCTATTTCCAGCCCAATGATTTCTCTGTGTCTCTGAAGGCGGCCGGTAAGAATAAGCACTTTAAAGTGCAGCAGTCTGAGGGAGTTTACTGTATCGGCCAGCGCAAGTTCAGCTCCATTGATGAACTAGTGGAGCACTACAAGAAAGCCCCCATCTTCACCAGCGAACATGGAGACAAGCTGTACCTGGTGAAAGCGCTGCTGTGATTCACACATCCTCACACCTACACTGGATCTCACACACATAAACACACACTCTTCATACACACATGATACTAATGCCACCCCCTAACTGTCTTAACTGAAGCCTTAGCTCTGGACCCTCTCGCTGCGGCGTCTGTACTACATCCACTTTTATCTGTCGCCCTCCAGTGGCGATCAGATGAAACTCTCTCTAGCTCTACAACCGAGCAGTTAACCCCAAGAAGGTGAGTATTGTGTCAGCAAATACCCAGCTACATCCTTCATGTACGGCACAGTGCATAATAAGCCTCTGTCTTTTGGATGTGCTAACATGTGCAGTGACCACATCTGCTGCTAACAGAACGCCTGAGGCCTTGTCGGGGGTTGAGCTCTCTTTCTGATGTCATACATAATGTCCATGTACTACCATGCACATTGTAGGTTACACCATTGCTCTTAATCCACATAGGAAGACAGACCTCTGAGGGACCTTACCTGTTGAATTGCTGACCATTGTTTTATTTTGTTCATTTATTTTTTATAAGCAATGCTTGTTCTAAGTTAACTTTTTTTTTTTTTTTTTTAAAGATAATTTAAATTCCTCTCTGGAGGTTTGAATCATTGCTCTTTCATACAACGACTTCACAAAGTGACCAGAATCACTCTCTTGCCTTTTTCTCCTAATTTTTTTATCATTCCTCTACATGATTTCTCTCCCCCATTTGAACTTGTGTCTTCTGTCACTTACTCAAATTGTTTCTGTCCCCACAGACCCAGTCATTAGTAGTGATGTTATTGAAAATCTGGATACAATACTTCCTGTAATATTTCTAAAAGGCAGCGGGGGAGGGGGGGAGCATTAATGCAATAGGGGAGAGCTCTGTTTTCCTGTAGAGTTTGAATGTTTATCAATGTAACCAAATGTGCCAACCTGTACCCATACTACTGGCTCCAGGTCTGCACTGCACTCACCATACTTGGCATTCATTCGTAGCTCTATGCTCATGCTTTATATTGTGTCACATTGAACATGTTCCTGTTCTGTTCTCCAGTATGTGTCTGTAGCTACATGAGGATACTGACTGAAGAATAATAATAATAAAAAACCCTTTTTGGTAACTACTTTTGAGTAACTACACTTGATCTGCTCCAGCTCCTGTGAATTAATAGTTATAAAAGAGTACCTCTTCAGGTGAGGTATTTGTCAAAGATGAGTAATCTTTGTGAATCTTGCGATTACAGAGAATTGGGAGAAAAGTGTCTTTATACACAAATAAACTACACAATTTAGTGATCAACTGAGACCACAATAAGTAATGAACTATGAAGGGATGGCCCTGAGCTCTACATTTATACATCACGCACTGTCATTCATAGGTCAACAAATAATTTGGAAATACTTCATAATACTACTAATTCATGAAACCAGTCTGCTAAACCCCTCCCCCGAACAGCGATTGTCCAATCATTGCTTAGCGACTGTAACCAAGCACGGCAGGTCTGTCTACGAGACATTTAACACGAAGAGTTTGGAGGGAGTGTCTTATTTCGGAGCTTTTCCAAAACCAAAAGCCTGAATGAAAGTATAAGGAAAAGGATTAAACGGTGTGTTTATCTGCTCTAATATAATCATTAGCACGATCGGCTAACTAGCTTACTACCCACAGTAGTAACCGAGCGTCACTTCCATCCAAGTAGGTCTATCTGTGGGTGCACAATACTAAAGGACACACCTACTAAATGATACGCCCTCAAAACGGTCACAGTTTGGTTAGGTTTAGGCACCAAAACTACTTGGTTAGGTTTACGAAAAGATCATGGTTTGGGTTATCTCAGGGGGTGTGCCGTGTAGTGAAGTGGGTGTGTTGTGTAGCCTGCAAGACTGCAGATAAACCCTGCCCCTTCCAAGGCCAAATAGCCCACCATTTATTAGCTAGCTAGTCAGCTACAGCTAATAAAATCTTCCAGCGACAGTTGTCATTTAAGATGGCAAAATTTACCGTTGCTGGCTGGAAATGAGACACCTGTTTTTGTCTGCCTCTGGCTGAAATCAAGGACCCGTTTCTGTTTACTCAGTTTTGAGTAGTAAACATTTTAGCTAAGGGGGCGGGGCTTAACATCAATTAACTTAACTGTCAATATATAATAAGAGTCATCTTTTACTGCAAGAAACCAAATATACTGTCATCTGGTCTATAATGAAAAATGATTCTAGTCCTACCAAACATTTTCCTTTTCTATTTTCTTTTCCTTTGTGCATTTGTTTACCAATGGAAGTGTTGTTGATCACGGGGTCCGCAGCTTTTATATGATATATCTGAATGTTATTGAGCATTGTTATTTAATTCTTGTCTCCACTGTATGTATATATTCAAAAAATAAGATGAGGTGCATATATGAATCGCTGAGATCAAACTATGGTACTGTATCACCGACAACGTGATGAGAATTTAAATACTTTTGTTCAATAAATTTTTTCGAAGAATACTAAGATTACGTGTGTTGAAATGTGATTGGTTGTCAATTTTACTATCCTGCTGGTTGTTGTTGCGCCTCCCTCCTACCCGGACTGACTCACTAATTCGTAAGATACTTTTTTCCTATGTCATATTTGTCAACACACTCCACCACCTTAGCTACAGCTGCCCAATCTGTCATCAAAAGGTACGTTATGTTTTCTCTTATTGTTTACATCTGTAATGTTGGAATAAAAAAGGGTTATACAATTTTTTATTTTTTCGACATACCATACTATGACTTTTTTTTATTTTCGACACACTATACTAAGACCTTTTTCAACATACTTTACTATGACTTTTTTCTACATACTATATTATGACTTTTTTTTTATTTTCCACATACTATACTATGACATTTTTAATTTTTTTGACATACTATACTATCATTTTCTTTTATTTTTTCGACATTACACTGACTTTTTTTTTTTCAATATGCTATACTATGACTATGTTTTCGACATACTATAATATGGTTTTTTTTGACATAGTATACTATGAGTTTTTTTTTATTTTTTCGACATACTATACTATGGCCTTTTTTATTTTTTCGACATACTATACTATGATGTTTTTATTTTTTCGACATACTATACTATGACTTATTTTTCGGCACACTATACTATAGCTTTTTTTTGACATAATATACCATGGATGTTTTTCGACATACTATACTATGACTTTTTTAAATTTTTCGACATACTATACTATGACTTTTTTTAGACATACTATAATATCATTTTTTTAATTTTTTCGACATTACACTGACTTTTTTTTTTCAACATGCTATACTATGACTATGTTTTCGACATACTATAATATGGCTTTTTTTTGACATACTATACTATACTATGAGTTTTTTTTTATTTTTTCGACATACTATACTATGGCCTTTTTTAATTTTTTTCGACATACTATACTATGACTTTTTTATTTTTTCGACATAGTATACTATGACTTTTTTTTATTTTTTCTACATACTATATGACTTTTTTTCGACCTACTATATGGCTTTCTTGAAAATACTATACTGAGTTTTGTTTTTTAGACATACTATACTATGACCATTTTTTTTTTCCGACATACTATACTATGACTTTATATTTTTTCGACATACTATATTATGTTTTTTTTCGACATACTATACTATGACTTTTTTTCGACATACTATACTATGACGTTTTTATTTTTTCGACATACTACACTATGACATTATTTTCGACATACTATACTATGAAATTGTTTTATTTTTTCGACATACTATACTATGACATTTTTATTTTTTGTCACACTATACTATAGCTTTTTTTTGACATACTATACTATGACTTTTTTATTTTTTCTACATACTATATGACTTTTTTTTACATACTATACTATAGTTTTTTTTCGACATACTACACTATGACTTTTTTATTTTTTCGTCATACTATACTATGACCTTTTTTTATTTTTTCGACATAGTATACTATGATTTTCTTTTTTTTCTACATGTTATATTATGACTTTTTTCGACATACTATACTATGGCTTTCTTGAAAATACTATACTATGAGTTTTGTTTTGTTTTTTCGACATACAATACTATGACCTTTTTTCAACATCCTATACTATGATGTTTTTATTTTTTGACATACTATACTATGACTTTTTTATTTTTCGGCACACTATACTATAGCTTTTTTTCGACATAATATACCATGGCTTTTTTTCGACATACTATACTATGACTTTTTAAAATTGTTTACTACATACTGTACTATGACTTTTTTTGACATCATAAAAAAAAAGCCATATTATAGTATGTCAAAAAAAAGTCACAGGATAGTATGTCGAAAAAATTAAAAAGTCATAGTATAGTTTGTCGAAAAAATAATTATTTTTTTTAGCATAGTATGTCGAAAAGACGTCTTGGGATAGTACGTAGAAAGAAAATTAAAAAGTCATAACATAGTATGTCGAAAAAGTCATGGTATAGTATGTCAAAATTGAAAAAAAAAAAAAGTCCTAGTATAGTATTTCAAAAGAAAGTCAGAGTATAGTATGTCGGAGTTTTTTTTTTGAAAAAGTCATAGTATAGTTCCGAAAAAAATAAAAAAAAGTAATTTTATAGTATGTCGGAAAAAAAATCATAGTACAGTATGTCGACAAAAAGCCATAGTATTATATGTCGAAAAAATAAAAAAGTCAGAGTATAGTATGTCCAAAAAAAGTCATTGGATAGTATGTCCAAAAATAAAAAAGTCATAGTATAGTATGTTGAAAAAAATAAGGAAAGTCATAGTATAGTATGATGAAAAAATAAGAAATCATAGTACAGTATGTCAAAAAAATGAAAACAGTCATTGTATAGTATGTCGATAAAAAGCCATAGCATAGTAAGTTGAAAAGAAATCATAGTATTGTATGTCGAAAAAATAAAAAAGTCATAGTAAAGTATATCGTAAAAAAGCCATAGTATAGTATGCCGAAAATTTTTAAAAAAATCATATCATAGTATAACGAAAAAGGTCACAGTATATTATGTTGAAATTTTTTTTTAGAAAGTTATTGAATAACTTCATTGTATAGCATGTCGAAGAAAGTCATAGTATAGTATGTTGAAAAAGATTCAGAAAAAAGTCATAGTATAGTTACAGCATGTCGAAAAGAGTGAATAAAAGTCATAAAGTCCTAGTATAGCATGTAAAAAGAAGTTATAGTATAGTATGTCGAAAAACATCATAAAAATTTCTAGTATAGTAAGTCGAAAAAATTAAAAAATTCTAGTATACTGTAGTATGTCGAACAAAATCATAAAAAAGTCATAGTATATTATGTCTAAGGAAGTCATGGTACAGTATGTCAAAAAACGTTTATAAAAAGTCAGTTTTGTACGTCAAAAAAGTCACAAAAAAGTCAGATTCTCCCAAATCATCATTTCGGACGCAGTCATGAGCTTCAAGTTTTCAGAATTGTGTGTATTGTAATTTTTTTTGTGTGTGGAGAAAAAGTGTAACACAGATATTTTTCAGTGAGTGTCGCCACAGACACCCAGTTTAAATTTAAATAATACTGCAAATATTTAAATATTGCAATATTTGCATCAGTGGGCCATATGCTCAATCCTCCTTCTGAAATAGATAATGACTTAACAGACATTTAAGTGAAAATCTTCGAGTCATCTAGTCATCTAAAAGCCATTAAAAGTCCCTCCAAGGCAGTTATCCCTACACACTGTATCTGTCAGCTGGTGTTACCAGTCTGGCTGATACTTGAGGTCACCTGAGGAGTGTTTTTGTCTGCGTCAGTAATGATCAAACCACCATCTGTCTCACTTTTGAGCTGCCAACAGTTGGGATTTCATATCTCTATGAGAGAGAGTTGACTGAAACACCTCAGCCGCACTGTGGTTTATGTACTATATTTGAGAGCAATTACCTTTGGGATGAAGAAGTTCAATCACTATTCAGTGTTTTGGACCATTTACAGAAGGACGTCCACCTGTCACAGGAAAAATATCACAACATAACAATATTTGTTATTTTATTATTATATATTTGGCTGATTAAAAGATGTATCCAGGAACAGAGGAGTAAATATTTTGACCTTGTAAAATTGTCACTGAAACATGGGCTAAAGTAGCTTTAAGCATCCACAAGATGGAAGTATTAGGCTTCTTGCATTTTCGCCTGACAGCTGCTCACATTTTCAATATCCATATCCATACTGCAAGAGCCCACAAGAGACGGTTACTACTGGATTCATATGGGATTATATGCTTATGCTATGTTATTGAAGTTTTTTTTTTTGCCTGTATGGTCTTGAGCAGAACTGTTTCCAATGAATTCAGTGTAGAAACCAGAGAACTACTAAACAAAAGCAGAAAATTGAACTCAGTTGTTAGTTCTCTCTTGCAAATTTAATTTAAATGTGATTTGAATTTGTAAAATTGAAGGTTTTGATTTCAGTCACATTCTTTAGTAACAGCATTTATTCCACTAAACCCGAGTTTTTATACAGTCAAATTACCAAATGCAGGGACGTTCACAGTCATTTCACTAGAACAGTGGGTGATGGCCACCTGAAATCTAATGCCTTAAAGAAGACAGTCATTTATCGTGCCATCAATCACTGGAATAGCTGCCCTCTTTACATCCGTCAATCCTCAAACAAATCCTCATTCAAATACCATCTAAGAATACATTACTGAAGCAGCTGATCAATAGTCCAGTGTTGGTCATGTATGTTTTTTGTTCCTTTTCCCTGATGATGGGCCCTTGAGGCTAAATGGTTGTTGATGTGAATGAATGTGTAATTTACATATGTTTGGAAAATTGTAATGTTATTAGCGTAACACAAATATGATGTTGTATAGTATGTAAAGTACGGTATGTGATAAATGTAATGTACTTGATTTCGGACCCCAGGAAGACTAGCTGGTGCCATTGGTATCAGCTAATGGGGATCCTTTTTAAATAAATCAATTTATAGCAGAATTTTGTGAAGTTCAATTTGTGTTGAATTCAGAGTTTTACAAATTCACATTCAATTCCAATACCAAAGAAAAGTCACAAGAAAGGAAGACCACACATGAGTCATAGCTTAATTGGTTTGTTTTGTGTTACTTAAAGAGATAATGAACTAAAACACAAAAAAGCAAGCAAACCAAAAGGCCACAGGAGGGAGAAAGAGACTAGCTGACTGCTACAAGGTTCTTTATTCAACATTCAGAGCATTTATATAGCAGCAAACAACTATTTGCTATGTAAAGAAATAGAGGAGTAATGTCTAACATTACCTGAGCAGAGAATGAAGTTGCTCTCCCTCTGTATGTGTTGTAATCTGATCTTCTCCTCGCTGTGTTTACAGCGTGGCCTGCCCCACACAGGCCTTGTAGTACCTGGTGCATGGGCTCTGTACTGCTCTCATTACTGCTGATAACACCGTCCCGACAGACAGGTCCCATGGTCCGGTCCCCCCAGGTAAACTCTGTTAGCTCTGTCAGCACTGAGCACTGTTGCCGTCACTGTTAGCACCGTTAGCTGCGAGCCACCTGCTCAGCCCTCACCATGTTAAACCTGCAGTATGTAGAATATGTTTTGGCATCATTAGACAAAAGTTCCATAATAACCTTTCAGCATATTTTAATTCAAGTGCTCTGAGAGAAAACGTGACTTCTGCACCTCCTCATGGCTCTGTTTTCAGGCTTTAAAAAATCTAGCCAGAAGACTTTGGCCAATCACAGGTCATTCAGAGAGAGAGAGTTCCTATTGGCTGCTCATTCAATTCAATTCAATTCAAACTTTATTGCAGACTCAAGGTCCAGATAAGAAAAAAGAAAAAACAACAACAAAAATACATTACATATAATACATTACAATACAGGAAGCACTATGAAAAGTCATGATTAAAAGATATTAAAAATATAAATATATACATACATCAATGCCTTACATATAAAGCACTATACCAGTGCCTCCACAGCTGTGATTGGTACCGTGTAGTGCTAAATCTGATGTTAGACAACCGCAAGATGATGTCTTTCTCAGAGTGATTAAGCCGGCATATAAACCTGTACGTGAGATTTCTTAATACAGTTTGAAAAGTATTTATGCCTGCAGACACAAACATTTCACTTGCACTGGAACATCTTGGTCTTTTTAATAATATTCTCATTGCATCATTATATGCGACCTGAAGTCTCTGTAAGCTCGCTGCTTTATAGTTTGACCACAAATGGGCTGTATACAGTTGTGTACAATATGCTCTGAACAGAGACATCGTCACTCTATCTGAACACAGACTAAACTTCCGTAAGAGAATGTTTGCTTGTGCGTACAACTTGCGGCATTGCCTATAAATGTCATCATCATCTGTCATGTCTTCAGTAATGAGATGTCCAAGATATTTTACATTCACTAAGTCAACGGAGGCAGCTGTTAATCACTCGCAAACTCAAATGGTCAAACTAGGCAGCGCTGATCAAATATGAATCAATATTCTGTTACTGTAATGCCTATTTCTCACCTCAAATGTTTTCAGAAACATCTTGCAGTGTACTGTTTAGCTGTAAAATGAGAAAGTTTGCTCCGGCTGGTGGGCGGTGCTTGGTATTTCCTCAACTGATCTCAACATGGCTGCCGGGTCACAAACTTTCTAATTTTACAGTTAAACAGTACACTACAAGATGTTTCTGAAAACATTTGAGGAGAGAAATAGACATTATAGTAACAGAATAGTGATTCACATTTGAAATAAAAGGCAACATCCCAAGGATAACCTTGGTTTAGGGCACACACTCCGGCTTAAAGACAGAATAGAAGCTTTCAAGGGAAGGGCATCTGGTGCTCTACACAACAAATCTGAGGCAAAACAAAACCAAAAATTAACATCAACAAACAGTACACCACGCAAACAAACTGGAATCTCTCCCAACGTAAGCCAACTCATCAAACTCAACCCACAGTCTTCAGGCAGATATATTCAATTTAATTCACTTCACTGGAGTGTTGTGGAGTTACCTCCAGACGGATGTGATTCAAAGGCTCTGCCAACTTCACTGCCAACTTACAACAAGCTCACTGTTTGTGCCTAACAAAAGAAAACTCCAGCAGCCATACAAACGCCTTAAACAAAATGCACAATGCACCAGCACTAACCAGAAACGTATCAACACAAACAGAACAAAGGACGACAAAATTACTCTCTACCCAAAAAATAAGAAAAGATAAAACTCATGTATTATAATACCCAAATTTACAAACAAGTAGTCAGACTCACCAAATAACATTCTGCCACAAGAGGTAGCAACTGCACCAACTAAACCAATGAAGGGGAGGGACGCCAAAAGTCAGAAGTGTTTATAATGTGTGGATGAGTGACGGAGTGGTGTACTGTGTAGCCTGGTGCAACCAGACCAGGGGTCTGCAACCTTCGGCTCCGGAGCCACATGCGGCTCTTTAGCCCCTCTCCAGTGGCTCCCTGTGGATTTTTAAAAATGGAAATAAATAACTGTTTTTTGTTTACATTTTAATTTTTATTTATCATTGTTGTAGGTCTATGATACGACGGTACGACGGAGTATTAGGGCCACATTGAGGAAAAAGAAATAAATTGGAGATTTCGAGAATATAGTGATAATATTACAAGAATAAAGTCATAGGTTTCCGAGAAAAAAGTCGTAATATTATGAAAATAAAGTCATAAGTTTACTAGAAAAAAAAAGTTGTAATATTATGAGAATAAAGTCAGAAGTTTACGAGACCAAAAAGTCTTAATATTATGATAATAAAGTCATGATATTATAAAGTATTAATTTTCTTTTTTTCTCGTAAAGTTATGACTTTTTTCTCGTAATATTATGACTTTATTCTGGAAATCTCATAATTTTTTTCCCCTATTGTGGCCCTAGTACTCCATAATACATTTGCATTTTGGCCCTCACTGCATTAGACTTATATACTATATACTTAGACTATAAACTGTGTTACCTTCATCACAATGATCAAATGTTTTGCGGCTCCAGACAGATTTTTATTTATTTTTTTTGCCTAAAATGTCTCTTTTGATAGTAAAAGTTGCTGACCCCTGAACCAGAAAAAGGAGGTAGTTTGAGGAGACAAAAGAGAGAGCCAGCCCAGAAAAGAGTAACAGAGACATATACACTAAGTGGATGTAGAGTGGGACAGCAGAATATAAGGGCTCATTTACTGCAGAACTAGTTGTTACCATGCAGTGATGTACTGACAAGATAATGGCTCCTCTGTCTCGCTCTTTACATTTCTTTTCTTTACCTTGTTCAGTCCCTATTACGTCTCATCTTACTGGACCCGTAGCTGCATCACACGTTCACATGATGTGCTCCTATACGTACACTTTACACTAATGGAAATGCTTTCAACTTGTCTTTTCAGTTACATTTATTCATACTACATCTTCTCTCAACCCCAGGAGGCTTCTTTCTTCAGAGATAAGGCTGGAGAGTGGAGATGTTCTGTATTTTTCTTATTGTAAGCAAATCTCAGGAAAATTCCAAAGCCATCAATGAATTTATCCTACTAACAAGTATTTCCTGTGCAGTCAAAGCGCATTTCCCTGTTGGGATGCAACTAACGGTTATTTTCATTAGTGATTAATCTGCAGATTATTTTCGCGATACATTTTTTTTCCCAGAAAACATCAGAAAACAGTGAAAAACACAACAAAATATAACATTTTCTGTAACGTTAAGACCAAGAAAAGCAACCAAAACATTTGAGAATCTGGAGCCATCAAATGTTTGGCAGTTTTGCTTAACAAAATGATTTAAACGATTAATCAATTATCAAGATGGTGATATTTCTGTTCTGTTTCAGATTTTAGATATTATTTCTTGTCAAATATTGGATACTGGATGCAGCTCTCAAAATCATTAAAATGTAACAATCTGAGAATAACAAATCAAACTTGGGTCGAACTGCTCACAATTCATGTTCACAAATAACCCGTGACAAGTAGACACTGACTTGTTTTAAGGGTTCACATCAAAAAGGATGCACACCATTGAAAATGGACACTCTGCACTGTATATTAAACCATAACGGGAGAAGGAAGGATCATCATATCGGAGGAAGAATGGACAACAATATGGACGTATCAATGGAAGTCTACCAGTTCACAAAATTGGAGGGAGTTTAGTTTGACAAGCCTGGTAAGGTATTTTATTACACCCTTTCAGAAATCCCACTATGATGGTAACTCCCAGTTTGCATCATTACCATGTTTTCTGGGATTGTCTTACAAGATATTTTCAGATGTCATGTGCCCGTGGAGGGTAAGACCTTATATTTTGGACTAATACCTCAAGATTGGTTTAAAAAAAAATCTTAAATATATTGGTGGTAGAGGGTAAAAAAGGCTCTTACGAGGAAAGGGTTGGGACCCAGCTTTAAATGCATGGTTTGGTCATTTAGATAACAGCATATGTTATATCATAAATTGGAATTATTTGTGTCACGTTGGGAAAACTGGGCTGACGATGTAACGCCCCATAAGCCAAAGAAAAGATCACTCCCTAATATTTTTTCCAGTTTACCTTGTCTTTGTGTTCCTCACAAATCTTAAAATGGGGCATTTCAGACATAAATTGGTGATGTATCGCAAACTGTAAGGCTCATACTCATCAGTTTTCACTGTACACTTATCTATAAAGCCACCTCATCTCTGAAAATCTATTCGGCTCATTTTTATCAGCAGTTCTGTACTGGACTAAATAAAATAACATTCATGTATGCTGCTCTCTCTGCCTGTAGCTGTCAATAGTCAAATCTATTCTCATCTAAATTGCAAAATGTTGTGAATTCAAATCATTGCTTCAGGACATACATGTTCTCTCCTCTGGCAGTATAGTTAATGTTTTAAATCGGTCTAGTTTACTTTTATGGTTATAGACCCCTCTTTGGTTCTTTTAGGGCGCCATCTAGGTTGTTTCTAGGATTAAATATTTTATCTGATTGCATCAGAAATGTGTTTCATTTTTCAGTTTTATACAATAATGTTTTGTGTTATCTGTCATGTTATTTGCCTGAATCTTACTGGTAATACTGCCTTTCTTGGCCAGGACGCTCTTGAAAAAGAGATTTTTAATTTCAGTGAGGCCTTACTGGTTGAATAAAGATTAAATAAATATAAACTGTATTAAAGCTGCAGTGGGTGATTAAAAAAGTTATTTTTATAAAAAGGTCACTATATCCTGACAGTAGTGCATGAGACAGGTAATCAGAATAAAAGAATGTGCCTCTGTGTCCTCCGGTGCTCCTAGTAGCATCTCCAAGATTTCACAGAGCGGAGTAAAACAACCAGTCAGAGCCGAGCTAGAGCCTTACCGTCTCTGAGCAGCTGTCAATCACTCGCAAACTCAGATCAAACGGTCAAACTAGACAGCGCTGGTCAAATATGAATCAATATTCTCTTACTGTAATGACTATTTCAAATGTTCTCAGAAACATATTGTAGTGTACTGTTTAGCTGTGAAATGAGAAAGTTTGTGACCCTGCAGGGGTAGCCATGGGGCAGCCATGTTGAGATCTGTTGAGGAAATACCAAGCACCGCCCACCAGCCGGAGCAAACTTTCTCATTTTACAGCTAAACAGTACACTACAAGATATTTCTGAAAACATTTGAGGCGAGAAATAGGCATTACAGTAACAGAATATTGATTCATATTTGATCAGTGCTGCCTAGTTTGACCGTTTGATCGGAGTTTACGAGTGATTGACAGCTGCCTCCGTTGAATGAACAGCCAATAGGAACGCTCTCTCTCTGAAATGACCTGTGATTGGCC
>CAKALU010066909.1:0-28982 GCA_916700995.1 Hozukius guyotensis | reverse complement strand
TAAGTCAATATCACTAACAAGCTTAATATATATATATATATATATAATAATAAGTCAATATCACTAACAAGATTAATATATATATATATATATTAATATATATATATATACTTATATATATACTTATATATACAGTATACTTATATATATACTTATCGCCGGTCAACACTAGGATGCGCACTTGTGTATTTTTTTCATGGTGCGGATCCACGAAGAAGAAATACGGGACCCACGTGATCTTCATCAGCCAATCATAACAGTTGAAGTGATCAGTCTCCGAGATTTGAAAACAGACTCCTCTAGCTCCTCTAGCTCCTTCAGGTGGTTGGTAACTCACTAACTAGTTCAAGCCGAAGTCATTGACGTTTATTTCAACGTTGAATTAAAATGGAGCCGTTAAACGAAAAGGGCATCAAAATGTACTTTTATGAGAACAGACTGAAAACCTTCGCGGGCTGGCCTTTCGACAAAGACTGCTTGTGTACCCCGGAGAACGTGAGTGACCGTTAAAACGGTTTAAAACGGTTAGACTGTTGCTACGTAGCTACGTTAGCTAGCAACAACAACAGTTAGCTAACTAGCACAACAACAGCTAGCTAGCTTATATTTCAATGAAATACGCTGTAACTTTGTCTGGGGGTTAGCTAGCTGTAGGTTTTCCACCAGTAGATAATCACTCTAGCTATTAATTTTGACTTACAGTAACAGTTATCTCTTTCACAAATGTACAAAGGTGAACTTAGTTTAATGGTGAAGAGTTAGCTTTAAGTTAGCATGAAGTATTGCAGTCAACGTTTTAAATTTGACGTTAATATTTTACACTAGGTAATATGTAATGTTAAGTGTCAAATGTAACATTTAATGAATGAATGAATGACTTTATTTCGAAAATAAAAATAAATAAAAACATCCAAAATAATAACAAACAAAACAAGAGTAATAGTGTCCGAAAAGGATTAGGTAGAAGTAAAACTTATATTTCCCTACCCCTTTCTCCTCTAATAACTCATATACCATAGAATGATAATATAATATAATATATAAACTAACCCAGATTTATTTACATCCCAAATTAAATATATGAAGAGCATCCCAAGTTTATTTACAACCCACATATCCATCCGGAGTTAAAAAGTAGCTATGAACCAACCCTTATCACAACTCTTCCTCAACCATATACCTCCCAAAAATATCTTTTGTATAGCTTTTTAAAGTGATTTATATTTGTGCTCCGCTTCAACCCATCACCTAACCCATTCCACAAATCCACCCCACAGACTTAAATACACATACTACATTATACTACATTAAAAGGGTTTTGCAGAAATACCTGCATACCTTGGAGCTCAGACACAGCAGGTTTTAGTTAACGTTAATATAGCATGCCAATGTTTTTAGCCCCCTTGTTGTACAGCTGACTCCCAGAAAAGTTCCTTTTTGTACCCCCATTTGTCTTTAGACAGTTCTCTTTTAATGCAAATTTTAGTGCTTTCAGTGTTTGTGAATTGTATTTTATCTCTATTTGTGTCTGTGTCTGCAACTTTGTGTTCTTGCTGCTGACAGTCTTTGCCAGGGATCCCTTGGAAAAGAGGTTCTTAATCTCAATGGGACTAACCAGGTTAAATAAAGGTTAAATAAATAAAAAATACATAGCTAGCTAACTAGGGTTGCAACTAATGATTATTTTCATTATGGACTAATTTCTTGGTTATGTTTTCAAGTAATTGATTAGTCCACACATTTCAGAAAATGGTGAAAAAACACATTTTCCCAGGGCCCAATGTGACATCTTCAAATGGCTTGTTTTGTCTAACATTTCCTAAACCCAAGATATTTACAATCAGTTTACAATGATATAGATCTGAAAAGAGCAGCAAATTCTCACATCCAAAAAGCTGGGGGAAAAAAACATCTGACATTTTGGAGACTGCAAATACCCATCATTTTATGGATTAATGTCTTATCTCCTCTAATCATTTGGTCTGTACAATGTCAGAAAATAGTGAAAAATGCCCATCACGATTACCTGACAATTTGTCTTGACAGGCAGTGCAAAACTCAAAAACATTCAATATATAATTACTGTATTCAAAACAGAGAAAAGCAGCAATTCCTCACATTTGAAAAGCTGGAACTAGAGACTGTTTTGTGGGTCTTGATTGGAAAATTACTAAATCAATTAATCAAAATAGTTGACAATTAATTTTTTGTTGATCTGATCAGTTATGGTCATTTTTGCTTGTGAAATATTTACTGAACAAAACATTGGTTGTTGATTAATTTTCTGTCAAATTTTAGCATTAAATACAACTACAGAAAATATCCTTTATTTAAAATGTGGTCTGTTTTGTTGTTCGTTTCCCCAGATGGCCAAAGCTGGCTTCATTCACACCCCTTCAGAGAACAGCCCAGACATCGCCATGTGTTTCTTCTGCCTCAAAGAGCTGGAGGGCTGGGAGCCGGAGGATGACCCACAGTAAGATAATCACATTACAAGGCTCATGGGTCCGAAATGCAAATAAAAGGACAGGAGATTTATGCAGCTTCGTTTCTTTATCAATTTGGGTTTATCTTATTTTTGTAATTAGTTTAATTCTCTAGAGAAATATGTTGATTTAGTAACAAATGTGATATGACCCAGCAGGGTAAAAAGATGAATTGCTCACAACCAGCAATGGCACAACAGAATTATAAAAACAAATGGCAAAGTAATAAAGTAGGTTGTAAAGTAAAATATATGATCAGTATATGCAAGATAAAGGAACACTCCAGCAATTTAATATTGCTCTTCCATAAAGTTAGGGGGCTTGCGAGAGATGGATTTATCAAAGAATGGTCATAGGCAAAGATAGCGCAACCTTTTTCTTTTTTTAAATTATGGGTCAAGCTCCAAAAACATTGGATCCCGTAATTTGCCATATTGCAACGCAATAGTATCTTTTTTTAAGACCCTCCCTGCCTGGTATAGCGGGGCAGTAGAAAAAGTACAACAGTGCAGTCAGGCTCATGTCCATTTTGCGTGGTACAATGTCCATTCCTTTCCCATATGTGTGTGTGCACATTTTGCACGTCCTTGAAATTAAATATTTGTCTCATCCTCATCGTTCTTTTGTTTTGTTGCCAGAAAGGAGCACGCGTCTCATTCATCATCCTGCCAATTCATCGCCCTGAAGAAGAAAGTAGAAGAGCTGACCGTGGAGGAATTCTTCAAACTACAGAAGGAGAGGCACAAGTACATCATTGTACGTCCTTCAGAGAACTCCATACATTTCAAATGACTGACTTACACAATGCATATTTCATAATTTAGATAAAACTATGTAACCGCTAAATACTTTTCCAATCTGTTATTTTATCTTTTGTTTTTCCTTATGACTAACGTCTACAAAATGTTACGAATTTCCTGATCCTGATTTCATTTCCTCCGCTCGCAGAACAAATCCTGTAACGAGTTCATCACTAAGTTCGAAGACGCAGTCAAACTGAGAAGAGCAGATATCATCAAGACAGCTATGGGTGAAGAGTGACACGATAATAGACACAGATGAATGAGATGGGGCGGTGTGTGAGAGGTTTATTGTAGCTGGCTGACTGACTGGTTTTCTCACTGAACATATTTCCATGTTTCCTTCATGTCTTCTTTGTGACACCGTTTATCTGTCACCTTTTAATGTTTTCTCTTGTCCTGTTATCTATTTGTATTCATTTATTAAATGTATTCTTTCTAATTACCACCCTTATTTATTTATTTTTTTGACGGGGGATATTCTGATGGGAATTGTACTAAAGTGTAGCAGGTGAATCTGAAGATGTGTGAAAACTACACTGTAAAAAAAAAAAAAAAAAGTGTAAAATAACGGAAATTTACCGGCGGCAGGGGCGCCAGAAAATGTCTGTTAAAAAAACGGAAAAATACTGTCCGTTAATTAACAGAAATAAACTGAAAAAAACCCCAGTAATTATCTTTATATAATTAGCCTTTATTACTGTAATTTTACAAGAAATATTTTACTTTTAACATATATTTATTGTTAGAATAGTCATACACCGTAAATCTAAGACCATTTACATATAAATCACAAATGAAACATGTAATTTTACGTTGCAAAAGCCCAAATTTACATTAACTCTCAAAAGTTTTGCAAAAAAAATCTGTATTTTTACAAGAAATATTTTTAGAATTCCATGAAATCCTTTTCTTCCCACATAAATTAATTGTTAAAATAGAGTCATAAACCTCTAAAAAAACAGAATAATTATCTTTAAAAATCATCAAGAAAAGCTTAAATACAGATAATTACGATTGTGATTACAAAAAAAACTGTAAATCTAAGACCATTTACATATAAATCACAAATGAAACATGTAATTTTTACTTTTTTTTTCTGTCATTTTGAAATACAGACAAAAATTAAATTTTGAGGGAAATACTCAAAAGGTCTGGCTTTATTTAATGTCATCTTTACTATGAAACTATTTTGGGCATGGTGTTCTTGGACTGATCTGTCCAGTGGTGCTCATTTAAGATTTGCAGGATGTATGCATCCTTCTTCTGTCTCTTATTTTGTTAAACCACAGCTGACTGTAGACTCAACCCCATATTCCTTTATTTTCTCCCTCCATGTCATGCGTAAACGTGTGCGCCTCCAGAATAAAGTCCCTCCCAGACAGAAGCTGCTGCTGCTCAGTTAGGCTGTTATCCTCCTGTAGCTCTGTCATTCAGTCAGGGATAACTTCATCTCCATCTCCATCCTGTAGATTTTAACCACTAGCTTTTGGACACATCACCATAATATTGTCGGGATTTATTGCGCATCTCGTAATGATTGCATCAACGTTTGAAAGACCGGATCAACACTAGAAAACCCGCGTTACGCACGAGTTAAAACCCGCACCCGAGCAGGATGAAGGTTACCTTTGGCGCTCTGGTGATCACAGCCGGCATCTGCGGTCTTCTGAGCTTCGTGTTTTTGGCGACTTCCCTCGGAACCGAGTATTGGTACATCATCCAGATGAATCCTTTGAACATGAGCGACTTTGAGGACATGAGCTCCCACTCTGGACTTTGGAGCATCCACGAAGGTTGGCTACTTTTCCCATAACTTTCTCTTCATAATGATTGAGATTACAGTGCTTTAATGTAATAATTAGTGATGGAGTGAAATTGCAGATATTTATATAACTTTGGTGTTTTTTTAATTGTGACATCCAGGTGGGAAGATGAATGCAGACTCTATTGGGTCTTTCACAGCTGACTACTCCAGGTACTCTGAGACTGAGCTGAAAATGCTGAGTGAGTCCTCTTTTGCTCATCATAACACATATACTCTGCTAATGAAGTTTCATTGTCATGACAGCCATAACTCTACACTGTAAACAATTGCTGTTAATTTACAGCAGGATTTCAACAGTATTAACCTGTTATTGCTAAAAACAGTGCTTCACTGTTAATACATTAGAAAACCTGTTAAATTACGCTCAATGGCCGTTTTTTAACTGAACTATAATGCATTCTTAAAAAACAGCACTTTACTGCTGATCAACTGTCTAAAGTATCATCACTAACAGTTTCATGCAGTATTTTCTGAATTCTGGGACCTGATCTGCACATGTGAGGTTTGTACATTGTACATGATTGTAAAATCAGTGAATTAGCTCTGTTCTTCACTCACATGTTGTTATGGTTTGCATTCTGTGCTTGTAGCCAGCTATAGACAGACATTTTTAAGGAAAAGTGTCAACAAGTCTATTATAGCCTTTTTCCTAACAAGTGCCTTTAATTGTATTTAGTGTGACTATTCCTATGTCTGTAACCTGCTAAGTCTATTCATCTAGGCAAAAAATAATGTTTATTAAAAAGATGTATGTAAAAACTACAACCTAAATAGTGCATAATCAGTAAGATAATGTAAAAGAAAGGTGGAAAACAGCTATATAATGTATCTTTAAACAGTAAATTAACTGTAAAATACTGTGAAATTAATAAAAAAAAACAGTTCAAACTGTATTTTTCATCAACAGTATAAAGGTGTACATTTCAGCGACAGTATAATAATGTTAATTTTACAGTAACATAAAGGCAACCCTGCTGCCAGTTCTTTACTGTTATTTTACTGGGAAATTCTTAACAGTGTACACATGCTCCATATCCATCTGTGTTTGTGTGCAGGCATGCACAGTGCAATAGTGGTGGTGCTCCCCTTCAGCCTGGTCATGCTGCTGTTTGGTGGCATCTGTGGATTGGTCAGCTCACTGGCTCGCAGCCCCTTCCTCCTCACCGGCACGGCCTCCTATTTCCTCACCTGCAGTAAGTTGAGGTTCAGTTCCTTCACCCAGTGGTATCAGTCTTCAGCTCTATTGCTGCAGTAGCTGAAGACGTGTTATTGTGTGCACCCAGTAAGATATTTTAGCAGCTATTCAAAAACCACAATGCCCAGTGGCACTCATGCACCGAGATGAATCAGTGCTACTATTAATACTGGCAATTCTTCAAATAGTTTCAAAAGATAAAAGAGTAGGGACTTCCCATCTACACAGTATTAACAATGCTCTCTCACAGCTACTGTGCCTGTGTCTTCTATCCAGACGACAATGCTGCTTTTATCACATTTAAGATTCATTCATGGTTGAAACATTGAAATTACACATTATTGCCACCAAGTTGAATAAGATGTTGTTAATAAAAATGACATATATAAAACTACAGCACAGTAAGTGCAAAAGAGAGAGGTACACATCAACGCAATTCTGCTTTGGATCATTAACCTCGGTGTTAAATAAAGCCGGAGCCATTAGGTGGTGGTATAAAAGGAGTCAATTGTTGCGACACACGTTGTTGAAGATCATTTCACTCAAATGGCTGTGTGCGGTGAGGAACAGGTACCTCAGAAGTGTGCACTTCATCTTTGTGCAATGCCTTCACACTTCTTTCCCCATTGTAAACAGCATTTTCTTTATATACATTTAGTGTGGCAGTGGTGCCTGTTAATGGAAAATTGCTCCCACTGCTACATGTAAATACATTGGAAACTATCATTCTTAAAGTTTGTTTTTGTCGCACAAAACATACAAGTCAAAGAATATGCTCATTGAAACACAGTTTATTAATAGAATATGACCTACAAATAACAGCCAGGTCCCTTTTGTAAGTATTTTGTTATTCATTTGATGTTTTAGTTGTTCTGATGGAAACTGTAACTTGCAATTTTTAATGATTCCTCAAACTATCATTGCCCACCAAGGATCAAGTAGTTGATGTCGGACTCTGGCAGACCGTTTTTGTTTCAAATTATTGATTTCTTAAGTAAGTAGCCGTGTAATAAGCGGGATAATGTACAGCTGGCGTGTCATTGTTGTGAAATAAACCCCGACAGGGCGACGCAAAGCGGAGGGGTGCCGCATCGCCCTGAAGGGGTGAGTATTCAACAAAGCCGTGTAATAATTCACAACAATGACCGGCTCCCTGTACATTATCCCTTACTTATCTTTAGCTATACGTGTACAGTACATCGGGACACTGCTTCTGCAACTGTCAATGTTTCTCTGTACATCTCCCTTGCAAATAAAAAAATAGATAAATAAATAAACACAGAAGCAGAATGATTAATAATCGGATTAAAAGAGCACAGAACATAGATAACATTTCTTTGTTTTTTGATTTGGATTAGAAAATGACCCCAATCAATGTGGTGTTGATTTCCGGTCGCACTCTCCATTCATAAAGCATTTAATGCACTGATGATATCACAGGCGGAAGTGGAAAACACTGGAAAGCTGTGGCGGGTTTGGTGGAATATATATGGCTGGAGAGTGTGGCAGTAAAGCACGGCCATGTGGTTAATTTGTGCAGACGGGAACACTTTATGTGCATGGCCGCAGGGCTGAAATTGACCTCGCTCATAGTTATTGACCTCATGTGGCCAAAGGGACTGAAGTTTATTACTGCCCAAGACTGATTGGCTGTTTGATTTGGCCATATTGGTTAAGTATGCATGAAGTGGCAGGTGTGTGTGTGTGTGTGTGTGTGTGTGTGTGTGTGTGTGTGTGTGTGTGTGTGTGTGTGTGTGTGTGTGTGTGTGTGTGTGTGTAGCAGCAGCAGCAGCAGCAGCAGCTCTTCCTTCTGTTGCATCAGAAGGCTTCATCCTGTACTCTGTCGGATGGGTTATGAGAGCTTTTATTGGTCCTTGGGGAGGCACAACGGTGAAATGAATTTGCTTCGAAAACGATTTGCAGACCAAATTTGCGTCATTCTAATGTTCTGTATTTCATTTCATACCGTCTTTAATTTCACATTGTTTGTGTGGGACAGTTGAAGATAACACTCAATGAGGCCTCTTGAAACCTGCACATCCTGGGACGTCAACTTGGTGGTTCATGTAGAATATATGCAGTGCAACTAAACAGACAAGCGATATACTGTATATTTATGTCTTTTAGAAGTTTTTTTATACTGTAAACGAAAAGGGTAGTTGGTGACGAAGTTAAAATCCTTATCACAATTCTTTTTTTTAATTGATCCATATGGCGAAATTAAATGATGATCAATGGCGTAAACTCTGTTCAACTGTTGTGCGTCACAACAGTCAACATATTTCATGTGCATAGCAAAAAATTTAACAAACATATATTTTTTTAATTTTCAATTATAATTTGTTTGGAATCAATACTTTTTTTGTGAATACATGTTTTTATAACAATGATGATATGATCGTATTGTAACACTACTGTTCCTTTCACTCCACTAAAACAAGGATAATATAGAAGTTGACTAACTCAACAATAGCGTTAAAAAAACTATGAATTAAATACTATATCATAAATAAAGGACATGAAGGAGACATAGCTCTCCAATATGTAGGTAAGCAACAATAATATATGGAGATGTGGAGAATATTACAGCAAACTCTTATGTATTTTGATACAAACATATATATATATATATATATATATATATACACACACACACAGCATTTCTCAAATAAATTCTTTATTGATTTTGTGGTTTTCTCCACTATCCTTTAATTTGAAAGCCAGGAACACAAAAAAATTAATATTTTGAGAGGAGGTTGCTGTCTTTTCATACATCAACTTCTGTGCTAATGTGCTACTGCTCTGATCGGCAGCCATACTGCAGGAGAATAGAAATCTAATCTAATCTAATAATCTAAATGTATTTTAATAGTTGTTGATTCTGTGCAAATACTAAACTAACAGGAATTAACTTTTTACTGTTACTGCTGCGCATGCCAAAACCATAAAATGATCTTTAAAGCTACATGATGTAACGTCTTAGTATCTTTCGTTGTTCAAATGGATAAGTTCCCGTCCCAGCACTCACCATGATGACCTGTTTAACATGAAAAGGCGTTCGAGCTAAAGCTGAGGAAATGAAGACACCACAAATCTGAAAGAACTGACAGAAAATGCCGCTAACTGGGGGAAAAAAAGCCTAACAAGATTAAGTCATTACTCTAAATATTGCCAAAAACTGCCATGTAACGCCTTAACCTGGTTATGTGATCTAAATCAAGGTCGGAGTCAGAATCGGTCTAATTTAGTTAACACAACTGGATTACTTATCAGTCTTTCAACTTAAACTTGATATATAGTTACACACCAGAGTCGTGTTTCTTTCGGTGTGTGTTTTGAGTCTGTGCCAACAAGGTGACAGAATAAACAGCAGTGTTTCTAATTTAAAAAGAAAAATGGAGCCATAGCTGGTGGTTATAAAATGGTAATGGTTTTTGGCAAAAAATAAATATGTTGTTCGAATCACAACTAAAACTACATGCAGCTGCTTTTGGTAAGAGGTCTTATTGATTCAAAAGATTTGATCTCATGGGATGTCCTGATTTAAATAAAGGTTAAATAAAATAAAATGAACAACAGAAACAAAGTCTCTCTTTTACCTACTGCTTCCTGTACGCTGCCTACCACACATCCGATTTGATCATTATTTCACTTTCAAACAGATTATATAAATGAGGGTTATTGGGTTAGATTACTGTTAACCATGTAAACGCTATTATGTTAATCTGGCTATTTACAGTAATCAAGTTATTCATGTGTACATAAACGTAGCTCTTTGGTCCTCTCCTGCCAACGCCTTATGACCTCTATAAAGAGGACCTTGTGATGGAGAAACACTTACTTAAAAAGACTCTTAATGTTCTCCCTTTTAATAAGCAGCACATGGCAGTGTGTGGAATGGAATAACGCCTCGAATTAGATTGGAGTTGTCTTGTGAACTTGTTGACTGTCTGTCTTTTGAATTATCCCAGCCTTCCCAGCCTCTAAACCAGCTATTTTTTTGTTTTTGTTGTCTTTGTTGTCCCCCAAATTTGCCTTTGCCCCATTTGTTTTTCAGCCTTCTTCTGCTCTCGAAATTATATTTATTAATTAATTACATTCTGTTGCAAGTATTAAATTAAAGTTGATTACCTGCGCATTCTCAGTCGGCATGTATTGTGTTAATAAACCCCCCCAACGCAAACAGGAAATGTGTGTTAACACCAAAAGTGAGAGTGTGAGAGTGAGATCATGTCTTATTACAAGACTGTATGTATGTATGTGTGTGTATGTATATATACGTATAGTATGTACTACATACACTCATATGTATAAATATAAATTCAGACTTCTCTGTTAATTGCTGTGTTCCGTCTTTGTTGTAATATTGCCACTTCTTTCCTCACCAACCATTAAACAGCCTAATGGGTATTTGTGTGGGTTCCCTGCAGGGCCATTCCTCTGCTTCTCTAGTATTTCAGTTTCAGGGTAATTGACATTCTGACGAAGGTTTCCTCTGAAATGAGAACATTTACAAGGTGCCTCCATGTTAAAAACACTGATCCACACACCAGCAGAAGTACATAATATGACAGCATTAATATTGTGTAGCTGATCCATAAAACATTATTGCCTGCCCATTAGTGCCTGAAAATCGGAAACGCTATTGTGACTAAGCATGCTAACATTTGCTAATTACCGCTATTAGAGCTGCAGCAATTAATCGATTTATTGATGAGTTCTCAGATATTAAATTAATTACCAATTATTTAAAAAATTTATAAATCAGTTTGAGTAAATATTTAAAGAAAAAAAAGTCAAAATTCTCTTATTCCAGCTTCTTAAATGTGAATATTTTCTGGTTTCTTTACTCCTCCATGACAGTAAACTGAATATCTTTGAGTTGTGGACAAATCGAGACATTTGAGTACATCGTCTTGGGCTTTGGGAAACACTGATCAACATGTTTCGCCTCTTTCTTACATTTTATAGACCAAACAACTAATTGGTTAATCAAGAAAATAATCAACAATGAAAATAATGGTTAGTTGCAGCCCTAAGTGCTATACAGTACATGGGAGTGTCTTTATTGATCATAAAAACAAGTATTAGACCAATTGAAATTTTGACCTGATGATGGCGCCAGAGGAAAAGTTAGGGGAAGTCACAGAAAGGTATTTCTCCTGTGGGGAACATAAATGGTAACATGCACCAAATTTCATGGCAATCCATCCAATAGTTGTTGATATTTCACTCAAAACCATAAATGGCAACCTCATGGTGGCGCTGGAGGAAAAGTCAGGGGATCACCAAAGTCATCAGGATTCATCCTCTGGGGACCATGAATGTCTTTTTTTTTTTTTGATTTTACCATCCGATTGTTGTCGATATTTTAGTCTGGACCAAAGTAGTGGACAGGCAGATCCCTAGCTAAAAATACCCATCATAATTTCCCAGAGCCCAAGCTGACGTCCAAAACCTCAGAGATATTCAGTCTGCTGTCACAGAAGATACAAATCTTCACATCCGAGAAGCTAGTACCAGTGAATCTTATCTTATTTTTACTCAAAAAATGGTTTTAACAATTTATCAATTGTCAAAATTGTTGCTGATGACAACCTGTAGATCCACTAATCAATAAATTGACCTTTTTGTTTCAGCTGTAGTAGTAGTAGTAGTGGTAGTAGTGGTAGTAGTAATAGTTGTCCTTTCTACTTGTACAATATATGAGGCCATTTCTGGTCTGTCTCTTCGGCTTGTGTTTCTCTGCATAAAAATGAGACATCAGAAGCAGCTTCCTCCTCGCTCTCTGAGCCCGTAACACCTCGGGGTGTAATTGTAATAAAACGATTATTAGTCCCGCCCTGGGAAACCTCTGCGCTCCACTTGCATCCTCTTAAAACCAGTAGCAAGCCCTCGGAAAATTAAAATGGTTTCCAATAGCAACACTTTTGAAACTTGTGAGGACTGTGTATGTGTCTCAGTTGTCTCTCATGACCAGAACACATGCGTCAGTGTATTTCCTGTCTCTCACAGTTTGAGGTATTTGGGTAGCTAATGGCATGATGTTATTACTGGTGGTATTGATGAGCTCTCCGCATGGAACTGGTGACTGGTACGGATTTCCGCTTTTTAATTGCCGGAGTACAATGCCAGCTTGAGTGTTTGTGCCTGTAAACATAAAAATATCTCTTAGATTTTTGTCAATGAACAGATGGCCAAGATAATGAGTAAAGCACTGATTTAAGTCTTTTTTTCTGTGTATGTGTGTGTGTGATGCGTCCCTCCAGGTCTGCTGACATTGTGTGGCGTGACCCTCTACATCATCTACTCGAACCAGGCCCTGGCTGAGACGGAGAGGCTGGTGGGGCCCGAGGGTCTGGCCTATATTCACACCTCCTTCGGCTGGTCTCTGGGTCTGGCCTGGCTCTCCTACGGCCTGGAGCTCCTCACCGGCGTGCTGCTGCTCGTGGCCGCGCGAATGATCAAGCTGCGTGACACAAGCCTCCACTCTGGATCCAAAACCTTCAGGATGGAGGGTTGAACTGTACTGAGCTGCATGTGTTGCTGGCATGTGGTTCTGCCTTAGAACAAGGTAACAAAACAATAGCTGGACACCATTTCAGGCTTTCACAAAATACAAATGTTGAACTAAAGAATGTTTTGGACTGTTTTAAAAGGGGGTTTTATAAGTTAAATCGGTTGATGATTTAGAGTAACTAAAGTGGTGGACTACTGTGTTAAATTTGACCAATTGCGCCCTCTTGTGGTCAGAATTGATGTGGCTCCATGTTATCCATTGTCCGTGCACCTCATACTGTAGAAATTTAAACCGTGCCAAACTAAACTGAAGAGCTCACAATTTAAAATAATTTCACGTTACTTAAGACGTTTTATTCTCACAACATTTCATATGGTCTATATGTAATCTTAACTTGATGTAAGCTGTATCTGTTTGTTGCTTTTGAATGTTTACAGTGTTATAACACCATAAGTCAAACCTAAAAGTGTTGTATATATCATGACATGTTAGTTACATCTTTTTCCATTGAAAATGTGTAATAAATATTTGTTCCATGAGACCGCAGCTTAAAGATGTTACACTACTGCAACGACTTATTGTCTGTATTTTGGACCCATTGATCTTACCATTTTATCCTCAGAGTCCTAACTGTTCCCATGGTCCTTCAGTGCTCTGGGTATGATGCACAACAGTATCTGTATCATACTGGGGGTTTTACATTTTTTACAATGACATCGAGTCAATTACAAAAACCAAGAAAAGGAAAACAAAACAACAACAGGGAGATATACAAACAGATAAGAGACAATGTCATTATAAAAAGAGTAAAAGCCTTTAAAACTTTTCGATTAGGGAAAATAATTTGATAGATACATTTGGATTTTTAAGATGTAAAAGAAAGTACAGTATGTAAAAAAAAAACTAGCATTTTGTAATTAAGATAGATGATTTGACAGATGTATTAATACCGTAAAATAAAAGTTATGTGAAACAATTACAAGTAGAAGTTGGGAGATTTAAGATCAAATTTCAAAAATGTCCAAACGGTATAAGTGGATTGATGCTGTATTTTGTTCCAGGAGTCAGGAGCACTCAAATGTAAAAGCAATTTTTCCAAGTTCAGACCTACAGTAGCTCGTGGAACGTGAAGCAGCGTCTGATAATACCCATCCGAAAAGAATTTCATCTGTCTCGAATGTATTTCCCTCTGCAAGGGTGCCATTGTTGGTTACTTAAAGTTGTTTCACCATGGAGAGAGAGAAGACACTCATCACTTTATGGTACCAGAACCACAGTTTCTCTTTCCTCAAAAAAAGGACATAATAGGAAAAACTTAGACAATATTTTCAGGGCTTAGAATAGCAGCACTTGTGACTGGGAGATTTGATTCGAAGGTCGGAGGCAGTTTGTATTCTTCACTTTAGGCAGCAGTACAGGGCAGATTGGGACAAGTGGATTCCTGCTGCTGTCACCCATTAGCTGACTGGATCTTTACAGAAAGACACATACGCACATCACCAAATTCTTTTTTGAGACGTTCCTATGGCAACCTAAACATCCTGTGCATCCACACAAAGGATAGAAAGTGGGTGTGAGATTCTGCTCAAAAACAAGCTTTGCTTCACTGCAGAAGCATCTGCAGAAAACTGAAGATTAAATTTAGCCATCAGATGAACTTCATGCATCTGCAAAATCTAAAATTTTAACAAAAAGTGTGCAATTCTTTTTCTTCTTTACCTCTAATGATATTAAATTAGCTGTGGAAACGTTTTATGAGCCAACCCAAACAAAATCCTTCAGCCTAAGTTTTAAGAAAATTAAAATCACCAAAACATAGCAATAGGTTTTTCACCAAACCGCGGCTATATGTTGGCTTTCAAAAATACTGTCACTTTGAATTAACAAAAAAATGCAATTTGTTGTGTGATGGACGCAACTCTGACTCCTTGAGGTGCATATTTTTTTGGAGTGTTTCTACCAGAACATGTTTACATGCTTTAATGTTCAAAAAACACCTTATTTGTCACATATCGGCTGTGTTGCAGCACCTCTTTTCACCCTCTGTCTGAAATGCTCCCCACCCCCTTCCCAAAAAGCCCCATCTGCTCTGATTGGTCAACAGAATCAAACTCTTCTGACTTCGCTCCAGCTCTGCTCTAACTAGTTTTGTTTGAGGGCGTTTCAAACTAGCGACTAGGCAGGTATTACACAAATGTGCTGGGACGGCTGTAGCTCAGTGGGTAGAACGGGTTGTCCTTCAACCACAAGGTTGGCGGTTTGATCCCCGGCTCTTACTGTCCACATGTCAAAATGTCCTTGAGCAAGACACTGAACCCAAAGTTGCTCCCCGGGTAGCCCACTGCTCCTAAATGCTTAGGTTGGGTTAAGTGCACAAGGCAAATTTCATGTATGTACCTGAATGTATATGACTATTATAATCAAGTTTAAGTTTTTTTAAGTTTTATGCATTACTTGGTGACATCACCACGTTACGGAAGAAAAGGCAAGGCGTTTCAGGCAGTTCAGGAGCGGTGTTTCTGTGGGGGAGAGTAACTCCCTTTGGCGTGGACTTTTTACATGTACAAAAAAGCTATATAACACACTAAAGGAAAGGGAAAAATCACAAAAGCATAATAAGTCCTCTTTAACTGCTGCTAGCTCGTCTGCGTCTGGCCTTCTCACTGTAAACTGTTCCAGATTGCAAATAATTACAGCAACAAAAGAAATTGTTCCAACTAATTGAGACAATCAGTGTTCCAATGAGTCATTTTTAATGAGATGAGATCTTCCATGCTCATTCAAGAACATCACAGTGCATGTAGGTAATGCCACAGACTGGCTGTCTGTTCATTTATACAGATATGAAGTCGGCGTCAACGTCTCAAATATACAAAACAAACTAGTCATAGATTCAGTCATTTCTTCATACAGTGTTTAAACGACAGGCGAAAAAAGGCGAATAATACATTCACTACATCACTAAAGTTAACAAAGCTGTGATAGAGAGACCAGAACAGGTTTGACCTGCTGCTCAACGCTGATCTGCATCGTAGAGACCAGCTCATCCATGGATACGACTTTACATTACTCACCCCCATAATGATCATCATTTGGACAGATGTTGCCTGATAGCCCATTTTAAATTCCAGTTCTAACATTTTAAGCTAAATCATTTCATGTATCCATAATTTTAATAATTGATCCAACGACACTAACTCAACAATTATCATAATTATTTTAAGGTTAATAGCTCTTTAAGGCAAAGTGATCCACCACACATATTAATGGCAGGGAAACTCTGGGATACATTAAAGAAATACCTTTACAAAAAGACAAAACCGAACAATTAAATAAATAAAATGTGCCTAGAAAGTGGAACTTCATTGTGTATATTACAGCTGTGATCAGGGAAGAGCCTCCATCATACTGGAGGTGACTGTCCGATATTTGGTGATTTGGCCGGTATCGGGCCGGACATATCAGTCTGTGCATCTTGGTTGATGGAGTGAGAAGAACGAGGATTATCTGTCATTAACTCTTAAGATGGTGGATAACACCACAGGGCTCCCTTGAAAGTCCTGATGTTTGAATCCATTTCCAACATGTTTTTTTTTTATATTCTCCTGTCTGTTCACCACTTCACAGTCATCGTTCAGGATGGACGATGATGGAGGCCATTTCAGAGCTCTCTGCGCCAGCTCAGTCTCTGAACAAACAGATGGACGGATGGAACACGACGATTTCGGCTCCCGTGACAATTCATCCAAAGGGGAAACACAAACAGGTGCTTCTCAGTTTTGTTCTACTTCAACAATACCTCCAACTGAAGAGTCAATTCTAACAAAATATGCCTCCAATGGTGGTGTTTCTCCAAAGATACAAAAAGAGGAGGAAGTCAGCCGGGCAGGCATACCTTCCCAGCAAACAGCAGTCCCACAATGGTGAAGAATATGGACAGAACGAAGAGTACGTAGGAGGAGCCCACCACCGTGTTGTTGGGGAGCTTATATGGCTGTCCTCCAACCTCTTTGATGTAGAAGCCGATGGGGAATATAAGAGCAGCCATGCAGAACAGGACCACTGTGAAAGAGGACAAAACAGAGGGACAGAAAGAAGATTAAAGAGGTACTGCACACTTCAATGTGTTTTTGGAGCTATAAACTATATGATATGACTGTACTGTGATGAAACACATCAATGCTGGTGTTAATATTGACATTTTTTTACCAAATTTATAAGAATCTGCATTTCATGGGTTGAAAATGTCTCAACACGCCATCTACTGTTTTAAAGAGGACCTATTATGCTCTTGTGCTTTCCCTCTTTCCTTTAGTGTGTTATTTAGTTTTTTGTGCATGTAAAAGGTCTGCAAAGTTACAAAGCCCAAAGTCCACGCCAAAAACAGAAACACTGCTCCTGAACTGCCTGAAACGCCTTGCCTTGAAGTCCAGCCTTTTCTTCCGTAACGTGGTGATGTCACCAAGTAACACATTTGCATAATACCTGCCTAGCGGCTATTTTGGCACGCCCTCAAACAAAGCTAGTTAAAGCGGAGCTGGAGCGGAGTCCGAGGAGTTTGGTCCGGTTGACCAATCACAACAGAGTGGGCCGGCTGACCAATCAGAGCAGACACGGCTTTTTCTCTGTTTCACCGTCTGTCTCAAGCAGAGCATTTCAGACAGAGGGCGGAAAGAGGTGATGCAGTACAGCCGGTATGAGAAAAGTAAATTGTTTTTTGAACATTGAAGCATGTAAACATGTTCTAGTAGAAACCCAAAATGCAAGTACGCACCTGAAAATGTGCATAATAGGTCCTCTTTAAATCAGCCCTAAACCTTGCAAGGCCAATACTGACATTGTCGACCAGTTGGGACTTATCTTTGTCATGAAACGTACGTTACCACTCAGAGACCGCCCTGTCACCCCTCTGTGCCCCTTTGCCCATGTTTTTTAGCATTTTTCAAAATAATGGAGTGAGTGGAGTTACACTTTAACTTCGCGTCTAGTCCAGCGTTTCCCAACGAGGGGTACTTCTGCAGTTACCAGGGAGAATGAGGAGAGGTTGTAGAGTACTGTAGCTCAACATATTTGAAAAACAAATATGTCCAAATATCAGGCCAGCTGTAACAACTAAATACCACATTAAGAGTGCATGAAAAGTAGTTAGCAAGCCAGCAGATAACAGTTAGCTAAAAGTAATGGAAAAACACTTCAAATAGTTAGCTAACGGATAGATGGTTGAAATAGATAAAGCTAAAAAAATAGCTTAACGGAATGTATAATTGGCTAAAAGTAATGGTATAATAGTGAATTAACTAATCGTATTGGATTAATGGTTAAAACAGTTAGCTAAATGTAGCCTATTAAATGGTGAATTAGCTCAAACTAATGCCTAAATGGCAAATTAGCTTGAAGTAATGAATAAAATGGTTAAAACAGATTGCTACATGTAATAGATAAACAGCTAGTTAGCTTAAAGGAATGAATAAATGGCTAAAACAGATAGCTAAAAGGAAGTGTTGAAATAGTTAGCTAAAAGTAACGGATAAATGGTTGTAATAAATAGTGGTGTGTCAATGACAGGGTGCTGGAGTTCATCTGACAAAAAAAAACACTGCTCAACTCTTGGTTCATCATTAAATATTTGTTTTTGCATGTCAACTTCAAAACACGTCTTTACCAGTTTTTAATGAAGCTTTCATTCATTCATTCATTCATTATAATGTGTGACTAAAAACTGCCCTCCAGTACTGATGGTCTACTCGCGAGAACCTGCTTCATAATATTTTTCCATATTTAGAGCCGAGTGAAGTGCAGCTCCTGCTCTGGTCCTCTCTAATAGACAAACTCTCTCTCTTTCCTGTAAAAATAGAAAGCGGCCCATCAATTAGAGCTCCTCTGCAGTCACTTTGTCAAGATGTACATAATTACCAGACTAAAAGCTGATGTCGAAGTAAGCCCCATTTATTTCACAGGACATTCTCAAGTAGCATCTCTTACTTACACAGGCATTTTATAATATATAAAATGGGCAGTTTTGCCTCCACCTGCAGTTAATTTCAGACCCTGATGTGCTACTTTAAAGATAAAAGGTTTAAGTGATATTAAAGCAACGTTGCAACGATATATAATCATAAATCCTGTTATATAACAGCTGCAAACTGGACACAGAACAATTATGTTTACCAAGGTCGCCAATGCTTTAAAGGAAAAAGACGCAAAAGATATAATGCCAATTTTCTAAAGCAGAATATTTGATGTTTAAGAGACTGCTTGTGTTTTGCTCTCAACTTTGTCACTTCCTGTTGTCCTTGACCCTGGAATGTCATTTGATAAGAGAGAAAATCATTTCTGTCTATATATTTAGTGTGGATTGGAAACTGCATGGGCATGGTGCATTAATATAAACATTTTGGCATGTGAAATTTGACACTATTGATTCAAGGAGAGCTGGTTATGATGAAAGAGGATGCCACCTACTCCCTGTGAAGGCGATCCATCGGGCGTATCGGGCAGCCTCGCGGCGCCAGCGTGACATCACCAGCAGACCACAGGTGACGGTGAGGGAGATGATGCCCAGGATGATGAAGAAGAGCGTGGTGATCCACTCTGGGGGCAGCTGCGGCGGGATGCAGGTCCGGTCTCGGCCGTGGATGGTCTGGCACTGCCGGACCAGACCCACAGTCAGGGAGCCTGGATGGAGACAGGAAAACAGCAGAAGGTAAGACGTGCACAGAGAGAAATTAAACAAAATGTTACTACCCATAAACTTATATTAAAGGCCCTGGAAACCTATTTTCTCAATCAGCTTCTTACATGGGTCCGTCATGTAAACAAAATATTCCACAAAAGAAGGAATAGTTTTGGTTATTTCGCTTGTGATTGCTTTTCGTGTACTCATCAGGATTTAGCAGCATCTGAATCAAAATCAGATGACAGTTGTGGGGTGGTTTACCTCTGTTACCAGGCCATCGTCAATCAAATATATATATAACCTTTATTTAACTAGAAAGTGATATTGAGATTAAAACCTCTATTACAAGTGAGACCTAGCCAAGACACGGTCAAATAGCAGCATCCAACACATAACAAGACAATATTTAATCACGACAGCAACAATAGGTACGACAGAATACATTACATCATACAGTGCATTAATGTAAAATGTGATCAAAGCACATCCAGTCCTGTTGGAGCTGATTAGCTGACAGTGAAAGGTTCTCTGTACGATATCCAAAGCATTAATATAGCAGCAAACAACTATTTTCGACGTAAAGATGTAGTGGCATATCGTTGACATAGCTGGGCCGGCTGTGCGTGCTTTTACTGCATGTTCATGCATGTGAGCGTGCCCCATTGGCTAGCCAACGGCCGGCGCTCTGCACTGCTCTCATACGATCACAGCTGATAACACCATTTCGACCGATAGTGCCGTCGCAGAATCGTAGCACCCACCCTCTGGTTCCCCCCAGGTTAACACTGTTAGCTCTGTCAGCAGTGTTACTGTTGTTTTCATTGTTAGCGCTGTTAGCACCGTTAGCTACGAGCCGTTGGCTCAGCTGTGAAATGCTTCCAATCTCACCATTTAGCACCTTTAAGCTCCTAATGAAAAATGCCTGAGGATGTTTTTTTCCTGAACTGTGAGTTTCATTATTGCCTATTTAGTCATTAGTCTTTAAACCTGCAATAACCGATTTTTGGCCACTTTTTGGGGGGCAGCGGATACAAGCTGTGAACACAACATTGACGTATAAGTTGATATGGCGAACTTGTTAGCAAGCTTATTCACACATTAAGCAGTTACGTAACACCGCCATTCATTTTGAGTCGTGTTTCTGGCCACCTGGAGAATGTGAGTCCAATATTCACTTTCTTTTAGCTCTGTTTTTGGTCTCTACCATCTCCAACTGTGTGTGTGCTGTTTGGTGCTGAGCAGGTAGTGTACAGTGGCTTTTTAGAGCCTTTTCATTGAAAACTGCCTCCTGCTGTGGCCAAAAATTATGCTTAAAGCTGTGAGAGTGAACCAAAACACTAAAGTTGCGGACCAGCCGCTATAACAATGAGCTGAAACTCACTTTAAAACTCGATAAAACCGAGGGGAACTGCAGATTTGGGTGATATTCTCTGTAGGTTCATCACTACGAGGGACCCCTTTCACATTGTCTTTTGATACATTGTTCTTCTAAAAATATCAGTTATAGCTGCTTTAAAAATACTCAAATACAAGTTTCAGGGGCCTTAACCCAATTCAGATCAGATTAATTTTTCATTGATTGTAAGAGATAAAACATTAACCCGGCTCCACAGTAAAGAACACATCAGTCCAGATGGTATTTTAGTACAAAATTGCAGAAAGTGACTCATAATAATAACACTCCACAGTCTACTGCACATTAAAGCCATTATATGAAAGGCTATAGCATAGTTTGTATGCTTCATATAACAAACTCAAGCCAAATACACAGCAACATATGACATAATTTGTTCATATGTTGACTGTGGCTGTAAGACATGATGACCTCCCAGGAGTCCCTCTGATTCCCCACTATGGAAACAATCTGTTGGGCGGCGAGCCAGCGACAGCAGTGACCCCCCAGTGATTCATGAATGACGTCAAACAGGCTCAGGGTTCTGGCATGAACCACCAAAACATCACAGAGAGAGAGAGAGAGAGAGAGAGAGAGAGAGAGAGAGAGAGAGAGAGAGAGAGAGAGGAACCGTAAGATGTAAGAAATGAACAGATCAATGACCCTACATCAGATGGCAAGTCATCTGACGGCCTCCTGTCTCACAGAGCCTGGTGGGCGCTGTGATGTCATGTAGGAGCATATAAACACACACGCATCCGGAGCCCAACAGAGACTGCATCTGCTCAACTCTGCGTCCAGTCTGACCACATAAAAGACACAACATACAGCACATAAATGCTAAATTAAATCCTCCCACACCTTCATTTATTCTTTTGTCTCCCTCCTTTTCCTTTCTTATTATCCTGAGCAAGCAGTTAGTGGCTGCCAAGCCGACACAGAAGAAAGAGGAGCTTTCTACATTTTATGGATTTATGGATTTATTCAAGGCAATTTAAACCCTGCGACTGTAGAATTAACATAATTGTCACGATGGGCAAAATTACAAGTAACCAATATCACAAAGAGTGCAGGAAAAACACGGGGAAGCACTGAAGCATCATTTAATTAAATTACATAAAATAAGCTGCTTTTGAATAAACATCTGGTTACTTAAAGCCATTAAGATATATAATGTGTAAAATATGTACAAGTAAAATTACGAATCTTAGAAAAACAGACAACAGATTTTATTCATGCTCATAATGCTACTCCCATATCCATCAGCCCTTTAAATATTTATCGCTGGCTTGAAATGGCTTCAGTTCTTGATCATGGATACAGTGCTGGGTGATGATAGCAGGACCAGGCCTGAACCACATCCTGCTGCAGGCTGACCTATCCCCCCTACACACAGGATATCCTGTTCCCTCTCAACACATCCTTTCATACCGCAGGGTGGGGGACAATGTAAATAGTGCATTCATTTCCTCGCATACTGGACTCCATACCCAAAAAAACATACAAAGTCCAACAGAAATGTGTTTTTGTCTCATGCCATTGTGGAAAGTGGCTTTTGTTTTTAATGAAAATATGATGAAGAGAGCGATGATTAATAAACTTAAGCAACAGAAATGAACGAGAGCCATGGTAGCATCAGAATAAAAGAGTGAAAAAAGCAAATTAGTAATTTGACTTTGCACATGCCACAACAACTGTATATGTTGTCTGGTTATGGGTACTTCAGGTATTACTAGTATATTACATACAAGGAATAGCCAGAGCATGAAGGTAATACAGGTTTTAAGCAGTGGTGGATGATGTACTCAGATCTTTCTCCTCAATAAAAGTAGCAATACCACAGTGTAGAAATACTCCGTTACAAGTAAAAGTTTCAAAATTTTACTTAAGTAAAAGTAGAAAAGTATTAGCATCAAAATGTACTTTAAGTACAAACAGGGATCAATAAAGTTGTATCTTAACCTATAATAATACATGATACATTATTTATTGATTATATTTTGTATTATTAATCTAAATCTCCAAAGTAACTTAAGTTATTTAATAAATGTAGAGGAGTAAAAAGTACAATGTTTTGCTTCTGAATTGTAGAGGAGTAGAAGTATAAAGCCACAGGAAATGGAAACACTCAAGTAAAGTACATGTACCTCAACATGACCTCAACTTGAGTGTGCACTTAGGAACATTCACATCAAGGCGCTATCTAATTATACTACGTTTTGACAGAGCAATACATACATTACTAAGTACAAAAGAGATGAAAAGAAAAAAATTACCTATATAAATACTGTATATAAGTAAATCAATAAAACAAAAATAATGCAGATACATTTTGATATCAGCAAATATTCAAGGCAAACAGGCTTCTCCAAATTTCTCCCCCTCTAGAAACTCCATAAAAGATCTCCATATTTTCTCAAAGGTAGAGTATTTTATTTCTCTTAATCGTCAGTGTAAGTTTTTCAAGAGCAAGAGAGTGTAGATCTGTAGGCTTGGTCTGTTAACTGATTTCCGGATTATAATAATAGAAATTAGCTTTAGTTCAAAGATGAGTAATATTACACATGAGATGTCCATGATAAGACAGACCCATAGAGTCCTGACAGTCGTACTGTGGCTTTACAAAACCAATAAAAGACAGAAGCGGTGGGAAATGTGTGTGTGTTTCACAAGTGGTCAACCTTAACCTGTACTCGGTGAACACTTCGTAAACTCAGATACTCTCCTGCTCCTTTAAAATCTCTCGACACAACCCACACTTCAGCACACAAACACAACGTCGCACATGCTCGTACACAGAGTGCCAACAGGCATATTGACCTTGTGGTAGATGGAAAAGCACTACTGATAGGGCCGCTCGTGAACACATCGGTGTTTGAACAGCAGCTATAATAAACTGAAGTGTAGCCGTCACTGACAGCGTGATTCTAAATGATCGTGATAACTAATAAGAAGTTATGCATGTTAATAGTGAGTTTGGGCTTATAATATTATCTATATAAGTTTGAATCAGTTTTTTTCTTGGTCTTCTGGGTGTTTAAAAAAATCTAGAGCCAACTAAATAGATGTATCAGAGCAGATGCAGTTACTTCTACGTATATACTATGCACTCAAAGTAAAATACGTCATGCCTGAGCCCGAGGAGCTTTAATTCTCCAGGTGGAAAGCATTACTCTCCCAGGAGGCCTAATTAAAAGTCCCACATCTTCATTCCCAAACAACACTTCCTGCCTTCAGGTAATTACTATTCGGCTAATTAAACAGGAACAAAAAGCTTTTAGTACAGTAAGTACAGTCATTTCACACCATTGTTTACTACGAGGGAAAACCTTCAGTGTGAGTTGGTCTGAACTACAGTCCGTTTTGTACTGTGACGTCTGAGAAAGAAAGATTTGGTGCATGGTTACTCATTTAATTACGCAACAAAAAACTGCTTGTTATGTGCTCAACTTGCAACAGCAGTCAGTATTTTTTTACAACAAATTAAATCCTGTAATAACCACTTGGCACGCCGGTTACCTGCTTATCTCTGCTCCACTGGAGCATTATGGATGGAGGCTGACAAGAACCTCGGGCAGCTGTGCATATACTGTAGTGGTGCTGTTTGTCTGTTGCATCAGTTTTAGTCAATGTTTAGCTTCTGGACTTTGCATCTGAATATTACTCTATTGCAATAACCAGGGAGGCTGACTGTAGGTAGAAGACTGCTGGATTTGGTCAACGCCTGTATGTCCAGAACAACAGTTGTTGACGTTGACGTCAGACGCCGACATATTAATAAAACAATGTTCATCAAATCATCAGTATATGTAAATCAGGATTATCCTCTCAGAAACAATCATGGTGCATAATAAATATATTTAAACATGATTTAAAATCTTAAGTGTTCGCTATAACATTGAATATTCATATTATGAAACAAAGTGATTGAGAAAATTAGTTTTAGGGCCTTTAAAGGAACAATGTGTAGCTTTTCCGGGGATCTATAAGCAGAATTGGAATATAATATTCATAACTATGTTTTCATTAGTTTACAATCACCTGAAGCTAAGAATCGTTGTGTTTTCGTTAGCTTAGAATGAGCCCTTCATATCTACATAGGGCGCAGGTCCTCTTCACAGAGTCCGCCATGTTGCTCCGCCATGTTTCTACTGTAGCCCTGAACGGACAAACCAAACACTGACTCTAGCAAGAGCCTTTCACTTTTTTATATTACCTGAAGATTCTCCGACACGCTTGTGAAACTGCGGTAACGTGCACTTGGTGGGTCATGTTTTCACGGTCTTGGAAAGGGAGGAGTGAGCAGAGGGGTGCTCAGTTGGATGCAAATTGCAACCGCACCACTAGATGCTGCCAAATCCTACACACTGGACTATAATGACACAGCATATATTTACAGTATGAGTGCTCCTGGAGAGAAACCCCTAATGTTGTGGATGCCACACTCCCTATTTTACTTTGGAGGATGAGTAAAGATGATCTTGCAAGAAGAACATGGACATTTGAACGTGTTACAGTAAAATAGGCTACAACATAACAGAGACACGACTGGCACTACATTGTTGCTTTTGTACCTAAACCTTTGGTTGCTTGACCTTTGCCGGACTCAGAAGACAATTTAGACACTGCATTATTACTGTTTAGTTTTTGGTTCATTGCCACTCATTCACTACATTGTAATATTTCTGTCCAATACAAGGAGTCCCAAGATAAATCTGGGTGGCCATCAGATGAAGGAAAAAATATGTTATGTTAATGTTATAACCTATGATGACATTAGGGGTGTAAGAACATATCGATACACATGAGTATCGCGATGTTTGCGATGTATCGCTGTATCGATTTTTAATTAACCTCTTAAAAATCTGACGGCGGGCTCAGTTTTATTCTATTGGTACCAACCATGTCATACTTGCATGTCGTGAAGAATGCTAAATAACTATCCAAAGTTATGCTAAATTTTGGCGAGGAAAAACTGGCATTGCCATTTTCAAAGGGGTCCCTTGACCTCTGACCTCAACATGTGTGAATGAAAATGGGTTCTATGGGTACCCACGAGTCTCCCCTTTACAGACATGCCCACTTTATGATAATCACATGCAGTTTGGGGAAAAAACAATGCAGTTTTTTGCATGCAGTAGAAATGTGTTATTTTCACCTATACTAAAATGTATTTGAATATTTTTGCGGAATGGGGTCCCTAAACACGCTTAGAATTGCATAAACTGGAAAGCTGAGACTCTTGTGGATCCAATAAGTCCAAATGTATTCACGTGTAAAGATGTTGGTCCCCATAGTAGCCATTTCATATAGTGACTTTTTTTTACTCCGATTGTATACATATATGGTGGTGTGTTCTTTACACTATGAACGTTTTCCTAAAATTAGATTTGAAAAAAATCGCAATATATCGCCTTGCTTACAATATCGCAATATATCGCAATTTATTGCACGGCTGTTGTTGAATACTCGATTCTGATTGGTCAATCACGGCGTTCTGCAGTCTGTTATTTCTTTATAGCAGACTGTTACTTTATATAACAGACCGTTGCTACGGGCGCATTTCTGATGTCGGACTCCGGTGGACCGTTTTTGTGTCAAATTATTGATTTCTTAAGTAAGTAGCCGTGTAATAAGCGGGATAATGTACAGCAAGCCGGTCATTGTTGTGAAAGAAACCCCTTCAGGGCGATGCCGCACCCTGAAGGGGTGTCTTTCACAACAATGACCGGCATGCTGTACATTATCCCTTACATATTGAATCGTTACCTCCTGTATCATGATACGTATCGTATCGCCAGATTCTTGCACAATACACAGCCCTATAGATGACATTATTTAATTTGAAGGGGTCACAAGCCAAAAAGGTTGAGAAACACACTCCACTGACAATTTATACATGTTTGTTTGCTTTTATGCACTCTCTATGACATGTTTACTGACTTCTGACACATATTGTGGAACAGCCTACCTCAGGACCTCAGGTTAGCTAGCCCTACTACCAATTTTAAATCTCTTTTAAAAACCCATTTTTATAAAAAAAGGCTTTTTTAACTCTGTAAGACAACAGCTTGGTGCACCTTTTCCCCACACCTTATATTGTCCTCTTTTGGCTTATGTGTAGTAACTTATTGTTTTGATACCACTGGTTACGGGTTTTAGTTTTCTCATTATTTGGTCTTTATGTTTTGTTCTTTTATTGTTGTTTTTATTTTGTCTGTATTTCATTGTATCTGTGCAAGCACTTTGAAACTAGGTTTAGAAAGGTGCTATACAAATAAAGATTATTATTATTATTATATTTTTATGTGATTTTTCCTACAGATGCCATTTAAAGGTTTCATTTGCCCCAGTAATATCCAATGAACTGACCCCCTATATCACAGAAGTGCAGAAGTGGACCAAAGTGCCAACAACAACCTACCAGCTGATTCTCCAGTACTGATCCAGTCCGGGTTGATGATGCTGGCGATGGCAAAGATGTCTGCAGCGAGGAAGAGGCATCCTGATATCACGGTGAGTTTATCCATGTCGGTGGAGCCAGGTGGACTGTGTCTCTGTCTCTGTCTCACCTAAAGAGAGGTGGGACATCTAGAAGTCAGCAGCCTAAAGCTACAAGGAAACTTGTGATAATGAAAGGGGTCGGTTTGATCCACGATTTGTCCTCACATTGTGTTGGATCCCAGGCGGTGAGATGTGCAGGCTGTTTCCTCAAAAACATCCCCTTTCATTTTCATTTAGTCCTCCAGCAGCAGCTGATCTTGACCCGACCTGCTGGTCCTTCTCCAGCCGGAGGAGAGGCTCTCTGCCCGGGCTCATGGACCGCTTAGCTCCGGATGCTCCACCACATGCAGGTGACATTTGCAGAAGTTGCTTTAAATTAAATCTCCAGCAGTGAAAATGGATTCATGCATGCATTGCAGTCGACTTATTTCCTGAGTGTGCACAGAGCCCCGGAGCTCTCTCTGCCTCCAGATGGAGGCTGTTTCTCTCCGCCCATGCTCACCAACCAAAGCCCTTCAAATATCCACACTCATATGCTAAATATCCGCAGTTTTACCTCTTTAAAAACGCTTAAGAAACGCACAGTGTAGCAGTGTGTTAACTGCAAGGCGGTGCTGTCCTCCTCTCTCAGCAATGAGAAGTAAAAATTCAGGCAGCTCGCATCTCCATGTCCGTAGTGGACAACTCTCGCGAGAAAATCTGTAAATAGCTCCTGGTACTTTTTCTGCATCATCACAATTTATGCAAGGGGTGACCATTTAAAGAGTTTCCTAAAGAATCTGAGCATATTTAATAGCAATTGAGTGGCACCCTTCTTTCTTTTCTAAGAGCTAATACAGCAGGACAGATAATAATGCACACAGTGCACTTTCATAGACTAAGCTACTGGAGTTACCCTGCACTATACTCATTTTTAACAGTCTCTTCTGCACTTTATTCACTTTTTTAATAGTCCTGTATCACAGCTGTTACCCTGCACTATATTCAGTTTTAACAGTTTTCTTCATCTCCTTGTATTTTTATATCTGGTATATTTTTTTATACTTTGTACTTTGCACTACTAACTTTTTTACTACCTTTTTACTAACATGTTTTGCACTGTGGAACTGTGATGCTGGAAACTTGAATTTCCCTCGGGATCAATAAAGTTACTATCTAATACTCAAAAGCTGCAAAAACAAAACAAAAAAAAAAACTCAAGGTCCACTTGCTTGCTCTGAAACTTTCCACTTTATTACACAGCCTTCATCATTATTTATTTTATTTTTTATACTATATTTTTCCCCTTTTTTTCCGAGGTCGTTTTCATATATGCAATTTACAGTTCGTCATTACAATTGTTTATAAACCATTTTTTAAGTAGATGAGCTTATAGACAAACTCATTAAGTACACTAGAGAAAACAACTTCAACATTCAAAATTGAAATAAAATTAAGAAAAGAAATTATAATAATAATAATAATAATTTTTATAATAACAATAACAATAATAATAATAATAAAGAATATAGTTTAAAAAAACAAAAACAAACAATAATAATACAAAAATAAGAGAGTAATAATAATAAATTAAATAAACA
>CAKALU010066908.1:17811-50444 GCA_916700995.1 Hozukius guyotensis | reverse complement strand
CTCAGTTTTAAAGCCAGAGTGAAGTTACTGATAGCATATAAAACTATAAAACCTAAGGAATCCATTGGTACTATGTCATGTTAGCTTGTCGCGAAGGAGGATAAACAACTCTCCAAACTTTACTTTACTTAAATTTTGGCGAGGAAAAACTGGCATGGCCATTTTCAAAATGGATCCCTTGGCCTCTGACCTCAAGATATGTGAATGAAAATGGGTTCTATGGGTACCCACGAGTCTCCCCTTTGCAGACATGAACACTTTATGTTACTCACATGCAGATTTAGGCAAAAAACATGCTGTGTTATTTTTGCGTATTCTAAAAATGATGTATTTGAATATTTCTGCATACTGGGGTCCCTAAACAGTCTAGGAATTACATAAATTGGGTATCACTGTAAAGCTGAGACTCTCGTGGATTCAATGTGTCCAACTGTATTCATGTGTGATGATGTTAGTCCCCATAGGAGCCATTTCATTGCAGTGAAACTATTTAATGAAATTTGGCCTCACTGTATGAAATGACCTGTGGTGACCTCTAAGATAGTCACAGCCTCATGAAACTTTACAACTACAAACTACATACCTAGAGCATTCAGAGGATGTATGGCTTTCTTGGGTAGTTTGGCAATAAGGGGGTTTCTGAGCAGTTTCCAGAACAGAAGTGTTCGCCATCCAATCGTCGAAAAATGCAATCCTTGCAGAAATCTCCAAACGTAAAAAGTTTTTCTATGGTGGTCCTCAAGGTCTTGGTGTCTTTACGTGGTATTTTGGAGGGATTATTGATCATTTTTATCAATTCTTGAGTGGTAAAAAAATGATTCAATTTAGCACCAAATCTGTGTAACAAATGGTATCCTCCCAAAAAATTGCTGCAGCTACTTATGAGACATAATAGATCAAGGGAATGGACATCATATACTTCTATCATAATGTTCTAAACCCTTATACACTTTCACAATTTATTTAATTGATCCATTCATTCATGTTTATTTCTGATTTATGACATGAACAACTACAACCCCCATACACTATACATCTCAAATTAATCTTCAGGTTCCCAGCTTTCAGATGATGTACACCACTTCTATGTGACAACTACTGCTGACCTGCTATCTCCTCCTAAACACCCTCTGTACTCCCCCTAAAAAAGACAAAAACAGGTCCATTACTTTTATCTATCTATTATAATGTAATAAGGATCATATTTGAAGTCTAGAAAAATGCTTTTTTAACCCTTTGAGATCACATCCCCGGGCATACTGTGAACATATTCAACAATATGCAAAAAGGTTTGACAAAAAATCTTTGTATTTTTATATCAAAATCCAATCATCTTTTCTTCCTGTAAAACGAAATATGACTTGCGCTTCTGTGAGCTAGAACCAACCAATTTCAACCAATAATATCATGACATGCATCCATCCATCGATTAATCTGCAACTTTTAGCTAAAAGTGTGGTGTGTGTGTGCTGTTGCTCCATATGATGCTACATTTTTACACTCTTTAGCGGGCCAATAAAATATGAAGGACTTGATTTAAATCCCTCTTGTAACCGTTCACCGTTCAAATATTTCCGTTTCACCAGGACTTTAAATGATTTTGATATCATTTCAGTATTTTAACCACACTAGCGGCAGGGCTCTGTGGAGGGCAAGGTCAGTCCACCACTTTGGTCCAGACTGAAATAGCTCAACAGCTACTGAATGGATTGTCATGGAAACTTTGCACAGACATTAATGTTCCCCAGAGGATAAAACCTACTGACATTGTTGATCCCCTGACTTTTCATCCAGGCCACCAGCAGTTTAAAGTTTTGTCATTGACATCATCTTCTGCTGTAATTTGTGTTTAGTGCTGTGAAGCAAATATTAGCATGCCAACACACTATAATAAGATGACCATGGTAAACATCATAGAGAGGTGAAGTCCCGCCCCTTCCAGTGGATCCCACGGGACCTTATTTCAGAAAAATTGTGAACGGTAGTCAAAGGCGAGAGACAAATATTTTTTTGATCCCGCCTGAATCACACAGATGATGTTTGTCAATTTAAAACACAATTTTGTAATTTTGTGTAATTTTTTTTTACACAAGTAAAGTCGCAGTTTACTCACGTAAGGTCACTTACGTGACTTTTAGGTCTTATACTTCAACAGTTTTACAACAAAATGCGACTTTCCTGACTTGCAAAAGTTTGTTTAAAATCGACAAACATCATATGTGTGAGCTTCATGGCGCAATTCAAACAGGATCAAAAACATATTTGTCTCTCGCCTTTGTCTCTAGTTTGTGGTTGTAAAGTTTCATCAGGCTGTCATTATCCTAGAGGTCACAGCAGGTGATTTTATACAGTTATACAGTTTATACAGTTATACAGTAAATTTCAAGAAATGGTCTCATTATATGAAATGGCTACTATGGGGACTAACATCAATAAACATGAATACAAATGGGCTCATTGGATCTACAAGAGACCCTTTCCAGTGATACCCAATTTATGTAATTCTAAGACAGTTTAGAGGCCCCCACAGTATGCAGAAATATTCAAATACACCATTTTAAAATAGGCGAAAATAAGACATTTATACAACATTAAAAAAACTAAATTTTTTTGCCCCACTGCATGTGATTATCATAAAGTGGGCATGTCTGTAAAGAGGAGACTCGTGGGTACCCATAGAACCCATTTTCAGTGACATATCTTGAGGTCAGAGGTCAAGGGATCCCTTTGAAAATGTCCATGTCAGTTTTTCCTCGCCAAAATGTAGCGTAACTTTGGAGCGTTATTTGGCCTCATTACCGACAAGCTAACATGACATGGTTGGTACCAATGGATTCCTTAGGTTCCATTTGATATCTGTAGTCGATCGGGATCGCAGGTCTCAGGGGGTTAAGCTTTTAGCAAATTAAATAACAAAACAAAGTACACAATATTCAAAACACTTTTCTACTTATCTTCCTCTGCTACATAGGTCCATTTCATTTGATTGCAGCCACCATCTCTGATGAGAGGCACTTGATATGGCGCCAATCATTTTTTACATCTTCTGAAGTGTAAAGTAAGAGCGTGTATAAGGAGCACTTGAAGGGGAGCACAAGGCAAGACATGCGCTCTTCCTCTTCCCTCCAGAATAGCCATGTTAACAACACACTCCTGTTACATAATGCAGCAGTTGCTGTGGGCGTGCAGCAGATGGAGACATTCACTAAATTATCATTCACCCCACAACACGCTTCCACACCCGACGGGGGAATTTCTTTGTTCTGTGTGGTACAAAGAAAACGGCTGAAATGCAATTTATTTCACGACGACATGCCTTAAATTACATAAATATGGTGACTAAAATCATGATTTGGAGGTTGTGGTTTCACATTCCTGCACACATCTTTCAGTTGAGAAACCAAGTGAGGAGTTGGACTCGGACACACCCAGTTTTGTCTCGATGCTCACGCAGCAGTGGGGAGTGATTTGGCGCTTTTTGAATTGGTTTAATCCTCTGCAGCCTCCTAACCTGTGGAGGTGGAGGGTGATAATGTGTACAGAATGTGTTTGGAAGCCATGTGTGAGCCCTTGTGATCATGAAAACTGGTTGTCTGGCTGCGTCCCAGCGTCCCTGCTGACAAGGAGATGAGAACATGCATGCATGCACCCAAGGGCTCTTTGTCTCTCTGCAGACACGACCACGGCAAAGCACTTGTGTGTGTGAGGCATTATGTTTGTTACCTGATGCTGTAGATTATGTAACAGAAATTATTAAATGCATAGCAGTGGCTCTACTGCATGCCATGTGGTGCATTTACATCTTAATGTTGGCCGTTTATTCAAGCAAAACAGAAATGTGTAATCCGTTTGAGACTTATTGTTTTTGCTAAAACATCCCTGTTAGTCTCCACCTCCAATCTCAGGCAGCCTCCTCTGCTCTGAGGTAGCTCCTTCGACCAGACTGCGTCTACGTAACTTGTTGCTAGGGTAACATAGCCTTGAGAGAAGCACGGGTCTCGTTGCGTTGTATGCAGTCATGCTTTTTTAGAGCATGGGGGGAAATTGATTTGAAGGCTTCGGCTGCAGTGAGGACAGGAGGCGTATGCATGATGTCAACTGGGTATGGCAAGGTGTGAGGCCATGTTAGCTTCAAGTGAGTGCAAATATAGACTCTCTTGTACTGTGACTGTGCACACTTTTATGTTTATGTTTATGTGTTTCACACATATAAAAAGAAAAATACAATTCACATGAAAGGAATGGAAAATACGTGTGAGGGTGTGGTAGAAACCTACGACGGAGTATTAGGGCCACATTGAGGAAAAAAAATAAATCAGATTTTGAGAATAAATTCATAATATTACAAGAATAAAGTCATAGGTTTACAAGAAAAAAAGTTGTAATATTATGAGAATAAAGTCATAATATTATAAGAAAAAAGTCATAATATTATGAGAATAAAGTCAGAAGTTTACGAGAAAAAAAAATTGCCTCTTTTGTGGAAGAGGAAATTACTTTTTTTCTCGTAAAGTTATGACTTTATTCTCGTAAAATTACATTTTTTTTCTCGTAAAGTTATGACTTTATTCTCTTAAAAAAAAAAAAATTCTCGTACAGTTATGACATTATTCTCATTAAATTACGACTTTATTCCCGTAATATTATAACTTTATTCTCGAAATCTCAGATTTATTTTCCCCTCAACGTGACCCTAATACTAAATATGGATAAATTTAACTATAATTTAATGTTAACAGACATGTATTGTGTACAAAAGCTCTTATTTTTCTCAGAATCCCCAGAGATTTGGTGACCTTATTGCAGACAAAACCAACCGGATTTCTCCAAGAGAGGTTGTCATCTATCAGAACACCTAAGAAACATGTTGATGAAACTTTAATTATTTCTTCATTATAAATATGGAGTTTAATTTGCTCACTATCATATTTTATATTTTCTGCAAATAATATGAAATTAGATTTTTGGACATTTAATGACAACTTATTTGTTTGAAACCATATTGAGTAGTTGTGAAGATCACAATTTAGTTCTCTAATGAACGTACTTGCCGACCTTGAGACCTTCAAAAAAGGTTTCAAAACCAAAGTGGGGGTCTGGTTTCAGAGACTTTGTTTCCTGCATTCTGGTGACTTTTAAAGAATGAAAATATCACAATAATAAGCACTGCAACAGCATTTTTATGTTAAATAGGCCTACTTTTAATTTTACTTTTAATTCTCAGAAAAGAAAACTGAATAATTCGACCCTCTGGTGTGAACTTCTGGTATAAACGAGGCTAATATTGATCAGTTTTTATTGATTCAGTCATTTTTTGCCCTGCTTGAGTATCTCTTAGCTCTCTCCATTTCTCTCTCCTTCTCTCACTCACTGAAGGTCCTTTCAGACACAACGCGACCACTGCGCTCTGAAACCCGTTATTTCCAATGGTTTGCGCTGTGCCACGACCGCTTTTCGCTGCGTCCAGTGCCATTGACTGCATCCAGCAAAGCCCAACTTGGGCGCTGCACGCCGTGATGTGCGGCGAGCACAGCTCAAACCGCGTTGTGTCGCGAGCGTATATATATATCTATGGTCGCGAACAGCTCTCTCCCGCCGGGAAACAACACTTGGTGTAGCTCTATTGCCGCCCGGGTGGAAACAACAGGGCTTATACACGCTGTTCAATGCCAGAAACAGGTTGAGATAACGAAAAGGAAAAAAAGTGTGAAAAGCAGGAGAAAAACAGGAGAATTGTGACCCCTAGGAGAAAATCGGGAGCGGGCAATGAAAAACGGGAGTCTCCCAGAAAAATCGGGAGGGTTGGCAAGTATGTTAACTTGAGTTGTCAAATCTCTATTTGAGGCAAAAAGGTTGGTGTCATCTGCAAAGAGCATCCTAATATGGATCCTTGAGGAACACCACATTTCATTATATTTCTTTTTGACTCACGGCCATTAATGAAAACATATTGATTCATGTTAAGAACATAGTTTCTGAGCCACTTATAAACACCATGAAAGCCATATCTATACATCTTTGAAAGCAAAATACCATGGTTAACAGTGTCAAAAGCTTTCGAAAGGTCTAAAAATATACCTATTGCATACTCGTTATTATTCAACGCTGTATATATTCTAAGTGCCATATAAGTTGAATGATTTTTACGTAATCCATATTGATGATTATCGAGAATATTGTATGTTTTTATTACACGGTTTTATGAATACTCGTTTCTGTTTGGTCAATAATTGGTCTGTTTTTTCTTTATAGCAGACCATTGCTATGTACAGTATAACAGACCGTTGCTATGGGCGCAGTTCTGATGTTGGAATCTAGCAGGCCGTTTTTGTGTGAAATTATTGATTTCTTCAAGTAGCCGTGTAATAAGCGGGATAATGTACAGCGAGCCGGTCAATGTTGTGAAAGAAACCCCTTCAGGGAGATGAGAGACCCCTCCGTTGGGGTGCGGTATCGCCCTGTCGGGGTTTCTTTCACAACAATGACCGGCTCGCTGTACATTATCCCTTACTTCAGTGTTCCAGGATTCTTTTATGCACTAGTTTTTCCAAAATCTGGATTGAAATTGGACGATAGTTAGTAAAGGATCCTGGACTTTTACAAATCTAATATAACAAGACAGCGTGTTTCTAATTCCACAGAGCAGAAAAGCAGCGGAGAGGAAAGCTCTCTGTCTTCTTACATAATTGAATAGCATGGTATAAGCGGTTAGCTACTGACTTTCCTCAAGGAAATTGTTGTGTAATTGCCTCACATAAATGCACTGTGGTTCCTCTCGCAGACAGGTTATATAGCCAATCGAAGCAAAGTGAATGAGCAGCAGCAGCATTTAGCTGCTCCACTACTCTCTCCTTTTCAATCTCTATCCTCTCTCACCCCCCCATGACCAGGCCAGTGAGGGTGTGATCCAGCTGTTGTGGAGGAGAGGCGGCGTACAAGGAGAGCCATGAGGAAGGGAGGGAGGGCGGATGATAAGACTGCCACTGAGGCGACGCAGACGTGGGTCACAGAGAGGATGCCAGGCAGCCCAGCAAATAGAAAAGCCTTCACGTGGAAGTCAACGTGCCATTTCCGACACACAGCAGCAGTAGCCTCGGGAGGAAAGATGGCGAGAAGAGGAAAAGATGTAAGAGAGAATAGAAACACAACGTACAAGAGCTGCAGCAACATCAATTCAACAAAACTCCTAAAAGCCATGCTGCATTTCTTATCATTCACCACCAAAATATCCACACCTGCTCATGTCAACAGTGCGTTAGTCTGTTTCTTAAAGGGCCGGTGTGTAGCATTACAGGGGATCTTTTGACAGAAATGTAATATATTATTCATAATATGTTTTCATCAGTGTATAATCACCTAAAACTAAGAAGTGTTGTGTTTTCGTTAGCTTATGCCCGGCACACACTACACAAGAAAGACAATTTTGGACCCGATTCCCCGCTCCCGTTAATGGTCAGCAGCTAAAGATTATTTTTCCTGTGGTGTGACGTATGTTAAGAGTGTTTTTTACAAGTCCATCCTGGCCACACCGATTTCAAATTGCAAATATTAAACATGTTTAATATTTACAATCCGATATCCTGTTGTGTGTGGGGAATCCCGAGGACAGCCGATGACACGTGGGAAACAACGATAGCCAACTGAGAACCAAGCTGACTGAAGGACAACTACCGCCGTCATGAGCTAATGCCAAACATGAAGCATAAAGTAGTAGTAAGACGGACCTCAGAAATTGAGGACCAACTTGTTAATATGTGGCAACTCCACAAGTGTTTATTGAACATGTTTCAATGACTTCATCTATATATTTTTTCTTTGTGAATTTTCAGTACAAAGTAGTGCAAAAACTAACATCGCTAATTCATCCTGCCCGACGTCCGCCATGTTTGTTTACACCAAAGTCACGTATTGAGAGTCGGGACTCTTGTTGTTCATGAATGTATAGGCTAATCTGTTAGTCCGGGGTGTTTTCAGCCAAATCGTTGCTCTCCACACACTACAGGAACAAAACTGTTAAATTTAACATAACATGTCGTTACGTAGCCCTGTGATGGATGGATGTCATTATGTGTGGGGTCTCTCATATTTTCAACATCTGTTAAGATTTGAAAAATCTTCCCCCTGTGGGTCAGCTTTTACACGTTTCTACAGTAGCACAGAACGGACAAACCAAACAGGGCTGTCAATCCATTGAAATTTTTAATCACACATTTTTTATCTGTTTAAAATGTACCTTAAAGGGAGATTTGTCAAGCATTTAATACTCTTATCAACATGGGAGTGGGCAAATATGCTTGCTTGATGCAAATGTGTGTATAAATCTATTATTGTAAATCAATTAACATCACAAAACAATGACAAATATTGTCCAGAAACCCTCACAGGTACTGCATTTAGCATAAAAAATATGCTCAAATCATAACATGGCAAACTCAAGCCCAACAGGCAACAACAGCTGTCAGTGTGTCAGTGTGCTGACTTGACTATGACTTATCCCAAACTGCATGTGATTATCATAAAGTTGGCATGTATGTAAAGGTGAGACTCGTGGGTACCCATAGAACCTATTTTCATTCACATATCTTGAGGTCAGAGGTCAAGGGACCCCTTTGAAAATGGCCATGCCAGTTTTTCCTCGACAAAATTTAGCCTAAGTTTGGAGAGTTATTTAACCTCCTTCCTGACAAGCTAGTACGACATGTTTGGTACCAATGGATTCCTTAGGTTTTGTAGTTTCATATGTTTTTTGTAGTTTCATATGTATGCATATACTGTATATCTTCACTCTAGCTTTAAAACTGAACCCGCTACAACCTTAAAATCCCAAGTTGTATTAATGCATTAAAGAAAGTGGCGTTAAAACAAATTTGCGTTAATGCCTTATTATGACGTTAACTTTGACAGCCCTAGTTACAATCTATTCATATTCCTTAGCTTCTCACCTTTCAAATGAGACCAAATATATACATATAAGCCTTATGGTTGGAGAGCTAGTCCTGTTTAATTTGGGGTAGTTATTTTAGGCGTTTTAAACAAAAATATGCACCCATTTCTAAGAGGATAATGAACATGAACATAAAGGAGGAAAACAATAAACTCAAAGCATTTGGTGCCTGTGATTTGACCTGAACAGCTGCTGAGCAGAAGCCAAGCATCAATCAAGCTAAGTAAGTGTAACCAAAACAGTCTAATCCTCTTTCCTCAATGTATGGAAGATACCAAATGAGGAAGGTTGAAACTGATCAAACCTAATGTGCTAAAAATCAGTTCAATTTGTTATTAGATTTTATTCAAAATGTGCCTCCCTCCTCTTCCTTCCTTCCTTCCTTCCTTCCTTCTGCTGCATCCAAGCTTGGCAGTGGCTTCATTCTTTGTCCGGCGATGGATCACAAGGCTGTAAACACGCACACATTGCTCACACGCACACACATATGACATCACCCAAGCAGTGACGGGGCGGAGACTGGCAGCGTAAGCCTGGCATCACACACACACACACAGTGGGATAGCACAACTCCTCTGCCTGCATAAGCTCTCTGTCAGACAGCTCAGCTTGGCATCACTCTCTCCCAGTGAGATGAAACGAGCATTAGCCTGACCCCGTTCTCACGGAGACCTTGCACCAACATTATGTGGCGCAGTCTGGCCTTTCTGATATCTTCCTCCTCTTTTCCGGCATGTTCTTGATACTACTTGATGAAGGGGGCAGACTGTCCCCACCCCCAAAACCCTGACCTCTTCCTTATCTTTCAGCTGAAGTCTTGTCCTTAATTGGTTATCTTCAACAGCAGCCTCTGACTGTCCCTGTTCCATCTCATCAATATTCTCTGTGCACAGTCATATGTCAGTGGATTCACTGTTTTCCTTTTATAGACTTTTAGTGGGCACAGCACCACTAACACTTACAGTTATATTTTACGTAGGGCTGTCAAAGTTAACGAGATAATAACGCATTAACGCAAATTTCACGCCACTAATTTCTTTAACGCATTAACACAACTTGCCATTTTTAGGTTGAAGCGGACTCAGTTTTAAAGCTAGAGAACAGTTTGCCATGTTATGATTTGAGCATATTGTTTATGCTAAATGCAGTACCTGTGAGGGTTTCTGGACAATATCTGTCATTGTTTTCTGTTGTTAATTGATTTACAATAATAAATCTATACATACATTTGCATAAACCAGCATATTTGCCCACTCCCATGTTGATAAGAGTATTAAATACTTGACAAATCTCCCTTTAAGGTACATTTTGAACAGATTAAAAATGTGTGATTAATTTGCGACAATCAAGCGATTAATCACGATTATATAGTTTAATCGATTGACAGCCCTAATTTTATGTCTACTATCAGTCAGAAGCATGTGGCTGCAGTGCCATCTCAAAGGAACAACAAATGCTCTGTTCAGGGCATCAAAAATATGTTATGTCTAACGTACTCCAGGAGCTTTTCTTGGGATGTTGGAATTCAATTTTCTCTTGACTTGCCAGGCCTACATCTGCTTAAGGGGGGCATATCATGAAAAACTCACTTTTTCAGTGCTTGTGCTCATACATTTGGGAATCTGTAGTATAGATGTACAGTATATACATAGATAGCGCTTCAGCCCTTTGCTGCCATACGTCAGCGTCACCGCCATATTGGGAAGGTCACGACTGGCCTGTAAACACATACAAGTGAACGAGGGAGCTGCCGTTTTTCTGGATAAAAAGCACTATCACCGAATTCAATGAGTCGTTTTTATACTCATATTACACATATTTATTATATTATTATTAGACACTCAAAAGAGTGTGTATCAACGTTAGCTAAAGCTATGCTTAACGTTACATGAACTGTATAAACTAATATTAGTGTTGGTTGAGGATTAGCTTACAATAACAAACGCTAGCTTTTCACCTGTCACGTCTTGCTGTATTGATTGATGATGATGTATTGATGACTCAAATTTAAGCCAGATATCCTGAACTGGTGCATGTCGCAGCGACTTATAGAAACAAAAACTGATTGCAAATACTCAAACTTGGAAGCAGCAGTCAAAACTGAGATAACGAAGGCCACATCGGTTCCTCCTTACACACCTTTATTTAATTTCTTACGGTTACAGACGGCTCCATGGGATCTCACAACATGGCTAAAGAGATCAGTGTCATGTCTGAGAACTAAAACGCTCGGACCGTCTGGGATAACACTGAGCCTCACATGCAGACATATGGCTTGTATGAGTGGATGTTGGTATGATAATATCGGGATAACACTAATCGCCCAGATTGGGATTATGATTATCACTCACCAGGACGCAAACAGAGTTCCCTCCATACCTCAGGACCAGTGGGGGAATATAACTACTACAACTACTACTCTGACGTACTTGTACCTTACTTGAGTATCTTCTTTTCATGCCACTTTCTACTTCAACTCCACTACATTTCAGAGGCAAATATTGTGTTTTTTACTTCACTCCAATTATTTGACAGCTACTAGTTACTTCTAGTTACTTTACAAAGTAAGATTTTTGCATACAAAACACACAAAGAGCTTCTAACATATGATGCTTTGTTATAAATGAAACTACCCTACAGTATATAAAAGTACAGCTGGAAAGATTAGTCGCTAAATAAATTAGTCGATTAACTTATTGAATTGGCTATTTTGCTAATAGTAGTAAAGTAATTTTTTCATGCAGAAATGAAAAATTAAATGTATGTTTCCAGCTTTGCAAATGTGAGGATTTGCTGCTTTTCATTTTAATTAAAAATAAATCTATTAAATCTATTTTAAATCATTTTGAGTTTGGTTCATTTTTTTTTTTTTTTTTGCATGAGTATTTTTACTTTTAATACTTTAAGTACATTTTCCTGATATACTTATATACTTTTACGTAAGTAACTTTTTTACTGCATGACTTTTACTTGTAACAGAGTATTTTTACAGTGTGCTTTTACTTAAGTAAAGGATCTTAATACTTCCTCCACCACTGCTCAGGTCTAACATGTCAGTTTCCATGGCTGAGGCAGTCCAAGTTTTAGCCATTAAGTAACATGTAAATAAACAACTCAGTCTCACAGCAGTTTGTGATATAGTCACGAAATTTAAGCTATTTGATTAGTGTACACAGACTCGAATTTCCCTTTTTTTTCGTGACACTCAGCGCAACAACGCGTTTTCCTACGAATTTCCAGCAACACGTGACGAACGTGTCAATTTCCGCTCCAGTCTCTTCAAAATAAAACTACTCAGTTAGGTTTAGGAAAAGATTGAGTTTTGGGTTAAAATAAAACCAGAAGTGGCATAACTTAAGTACGGAAATTACTTGACAAAATTTAGCTTTACGAAAAGATCGTTGTTTGGATTTAAATAACACTGGATGCCATAACTTATAAGTACAGAAGTTACGTGACAAATAAATCAACTTCTGGTTTAACACTGGACATGAACACTGGTCTCCAACCTCCTCCCTACATGGTGTTCGCCGCTCTCTATACTTCCCGGTTCACAATTATGTGGATTACATGAAATTCGTGTCTATGTACGCAAATCAATTCATTAAATTTCGTGACTATGTCTCGAACTGCTGTGCGACTGGGCTGAAATAAATTAAGCCAATCAGTGTAATAGAGAAGAAATCAATAACAAGTATCATAAAACTAATTTCATCACGGGGGACAAAAATGTGATTTGCAGCTCTCTAATACATCTCCATTGTGTTTGCCTGCAGCTTTCAGCAGCCATCTGTGGATCGTCTGCAGGTCTTCTTTGTCAGTCCCCGTGTGGTTTCCCCTCTCCAACTCCGCCTCCCTCTCGTCCCTCTCATCCCTTTGTTTGCCTCCCCTCCTCTCCCCGTCCCGGGGCTGACATCATAGTCTCAGAGGAGCCCTGTGATGGTAACAAGCCCTGATTCAGCAACCATCTATGCCCCCACCCTGCATCACTTCTCAGGCCGTGGTTGCTCCCTATCTATATTGCATCCCTCGCCTCATCTTTCTTTTTATCCTCCCTACCACATGCCCACCCCTCCCATCACCCCACCTCTCCGGCCTTAAGCAGGCTCCGGGGCTCAGACTGCTTTTACCGTGCTGAAAACAAGCTCTCCCAAGTGGGCTCTTATTTCACCATAGGCTGTGCCTGGGACGGCTTGCTGGAAAACATCAGGGCAACACCAAAATGAAATATTTATCTAAAGCATGAATATGGAGGAGGACATCAAAGTATTACCTTCTACATTTCACCTTCTTTTCAGACTAGATTGCTTCCCATTTTCAAGTCAGAGCATTTGGGTCTCACTTGCAGCAAAGAAATGTCAACCAAAGAGTTGAGTGCTTGATGCATAAAAGAATCCTGCACGCTGGCCAGAAACGGCTTCAACCTGACAAACATGAACATATTCATTTAATGGGACATGATGCAAACAATAAAAACAACAAATGATGACAAAGAAAGTCTGAGCAACACTTAAGCTCAAGCAGTAGACTATTATCATCTAATGCCGCCTTAATTATGCATTCTTAAAGGAACAGTGTGTAACATTTAGGGGAATCTACTCACAGAAATTAAATATAATATTAATAAGTATGTTTTCTTTAGTGTATAATCACCTGAAAATAAAATTGTGTTTTCGTAACTTTAGCCTCTTAAGCTCGACAGACCCGGTACCGGGTTCAAACGGGTCGTACCCTGTTGCGTAGTTACAAAAAAGTCAGGATGGAAGATGATCTATTTATAGAACATATGCATGCCTTACCGTTTATGGCATCATTATCTATGGGATCTTTGTCATAATGGTGAAAATAACCCTGAAATTAAGATTTTATACTAGGCAAGGATAAAAAATCTTATTTTCTTTAATTGCTTCTCCATTGTGATCTTCATGGTAATATAGTTTGGTTTACTTTTTATTCATTCTTATTCCTTAGCTTCTCACCTTTCAAATGAGACCAAATATATGCATCTAAGCCTTATGGTTGAGGAGCAAGTCCTGACTAATTTTGGGTAGTTATTTTAGGTTAGATTTTTTTCCGAGGGATAGGGCTAGGGCTTAAGCTGAGCCATTTATATCTACATAGGGAGCGGGTCGTCTCCACAGAGTCCGCCATGTTGCACCGCCATGTTTCTACAGTAGCCCAGAACGGACAAACCAAACACTGTTAACGTTTCCTACTTGCAATCGATAATGTTACTCGCTCTCGTCGACGCCGCTCTCTCTCTCTTGCTTCACCACTCACTTCCCACGTACACACACACTCTAAGCACTCTACTCTTACAACAACTGGCTCTAGAGAGGGACATTCGCGTTTTTGCGTCAGCCACCGTAGCAATCCTACACGCTTGGCACACGGGAGAAGTTGTAATCTTCATCCTCACCGCAAAATACCGCCAGATCCTACACACTGCTCCTTTAAACATATTTTAAATTGTAGAAAGAAAATAAAAATGTAGTAATGTGCTAATTCATTGCTACTCTGGTGGTTTCACTGGGGTGCAAACATATTCAAAACATTTAAAAAGAATAAAAAAAAAGTGTAAACTATTTTAGTAGCAATCGGGTTGATACCATTTGTTACACAGATTTGGTGCTAAATTTAACCATTTTTTAACACTCGAGAATTGATAAAAATGATCAATAATCCCTCCAAAATACCACATTAAGACACCAAGACCTTGAGGAACACCATAGAAAAAGCCATGCTGTGATTTGGTATCAAAAACTTTTGACATTTGGAGATTTCTGCAGGAATTGCATTTTTCGGCAATTGGATGGCGAGCACTTCTGTTCTGGAAACTGCTCAGAAACCCCCTTATTGCCAATCTACCTAGAAAAGCCATCCATCTTCTGAATGCTCTAGGTCTCTAGTTTGTTGTTGTAAAGATTCATGAGGCTGTGATCATCCTAGAGGTCACCACAGGTCATTTTATACAGTGAGGTAAAAAAAAAATGGTCTCACTATGTGAAACAGCTACTATTAAGGACCAACATAATCACACATGAATACAAAAAATTGGAAAAATTAGATTCTACGACTCATAAGGGATTACAATCGATTGCTATCTAAAGGCCAAATAGACTTGAATGTCTACTGTCAACAATTGCTGATGAGGCAAAGCCAGCCGTTATGCATTATTAATCCAGTCATTTAAGGCTAATATCAACCACTGCTCGATGTTTTGTTCCTGCTTGATGTTCTCCATCACGATAGCTGTACAAACTACTGTACAATGACTTGCACCGCTGCTCTCTGTGAGTCAGTGCAACAAAAAGGTTTATCAGTCTCAACGCTGTCCCTGTTTGCTGTTTCAGTGAGTCCCATCTGTTGGGCGTCATTAGAGAGAAAACCCCAAACAGGACTATTGTGTCAAGACCGAGGCGACAGGACTGTGGGAGGTCGACACCAAGGTGGAGGGGTGGGTGGGGCTGGAGGGGTAATGCAGAGACTAAAGGCCCAGACACACCAAACCGACATCAAAGAACTAGCGGCGATGAAGGCTGACTGTTGCGTCACCTCACGTAGCCTTTGTCTTGTCTTGCACTTGAACACACTGCAAAGACTACAGCCGACGGCCAGTTAGCACGTACGTTCTGCGCCTACGTGAGATGAAATAACTCTCCACACCAGCAGGCGGCGGCAGTCTGAAGTTGTCATTCAAAAAGGGAAACCGGAATACCGAGGACGGCGGATATACTGTAAAAGCCGTTGATATGATACGTACATGAAACAAAGCGGCGTTTGCCGACCATTTTCACACCACTCACACTCACCGCTTAACTTCATTCCAGATGGCCATGTCGTTGTGAAAATAATCAGATGAGATGAAGATGAAAAATGAAAAGAGCCTTCTGTGTTTTTCCTCTTTCCTCACTTCCGTTTCTCTTCACGTGCACTGATTCGTTTAGGCTGAACAGCCAATCAGAGTGACTTCTCTCACCGACGAGCTCCGCCGGCGATTCAACATGCTGAATCGGCCGAAAAGCTGAAAAAACTAAATCGACAGACACTCACCGATTGCCCCAAACGTTCCGGCGGCCGATCGTCGGCTTGGCGTGTCAGGGCCTATAGGATTAGCTGCATCTTTACTGCAAGGCACTGAAGGATGGGTGGTAGTTGAGGTTGAGGATATGGATCTTGACAGGGGCAATCGTTTTGACCTCAGGGGTCAGCAGGTGAGTCTGTAACTTTTACATCTGTAAAAGACAGCAAACACTCAACTGCTTATTCATAGGTCAATGTACTGTATATTAATCTTTCCATCTATACCTTGCACTATGGTCTTAAAGAAAGCTGCACGGAGCCAGTCCTCTTTGATCAACCCTCAGTTGTCTTTAGTCAGAATGAAAATCTGTATGTAAATAAAATTTAGTAAGTCAAATCTAATCTCTATGCAACACTATGTCTCCATCTTTTTCACTTCCTTTTTATATGGGTTACTTTTTGTTTTCTTGGCTCTGGTGTATGGGCTACACTTTTACTGTGCAGTCTTTATATTAAGTATATAGTATGTAAACGTTTATGTTACATAAGATGATACAGGCTATGGCATTATGAAAGGCATTTATCTTCATCATGTCACATCTACAGTACACTTGTTTTTCTTGGAGATGGTCGTGCTTAGCTGAAAGGAAGAGTTCCACAGGATACTGTCTTATCTCATATACCAGCCGATTAGACTGTTGTCAGGCTATTAAATAGGCTTTATCAGTCGCTATAAGCCTCATAGATGTGGGTCAATAGGGGCCTACTACACTCACTAGTAGCGTTTTATCATCTATTCACATGTTAGATCGCCGAAAGATGGTATAAAAGAACACGACAGCGACCTCTAGTGACCGTAGTATTATGGCAGGAGCAGAAGTGTAAGTTAGGCACTGTGGTACAGACAGCACAAAACTCCATAATGGTTGGAAGTCTGGGACGATGGATGAGACACAAAACAGGGTTTTCACCCAGGAGACCGGAGTTTGCATCCCGTGTGAAAGCAACAATGTGTAGTTATCTTTGTGTTTGTAGTTGTTTTAACCCAAAAGACGATGTTTTCCCCTAAACTTAAATAAGTGGGTTTTGTTGCCTAAACCTAAATAAGTTGTAGTTTTGTTGCCTAAACCTAAAGAAGTTGTAGTTTTGTTGCCTAAACCTAAAGAAGTCGTAGTTTTTTTGCCTAAACCTAAAGAACCTTTTTGTTTGTGTGTTAGAACGTTAGAACGTGTTGCTTTTAAGTTTCACTTTCACTTTTACAACGTAGTAGGCGTAGTAGGCCCCTAATGACCCACATCTATGGTGCTTATAGTGACTGATAACGCCTATTTAATGGCCTGACAACAGTCGAGTTGGGTGAGGCTCCTGTTCCTCATAACCAATGGTTATTGGTGGTTATTAGGAACAGTATGGAGGAAAGACCACAATCCTGCTGTATGCCTCATCCCACTCATATTATTTTGTGTTCACTATGGAGTTTTTTTTGTTTCTTATTTCATCGCACAACCTTTTTATACTTGTTTTGATATAAAAAAAAAAATTGAATTAAATTAAAATCAAGAATAAGAATTATCAATAGTTTAATATTATTTGGCAGGTCACAAATGTTGCCCAATATTATATTTTCAATGCTATCTACGTCTGCACAAGGATCACAATTGCTGGCCTTGTTTTGAGTTAACACAACATATTTCTACAGTACATACTGCATGTCATGCATGGGTGGCGATGCTGAAACCACTTCTAGACAGCCTGCAGCCTCCCAGAGAGGAGAGCAGCTGAGTTAGTGATTATGTAACCCACAGTTACATAAAAGTTATCACCACACTTAAACATGACTGCATTATAGATTTAGCGTCATGGTAACGGGGGACATACTGTATCGCCTTGCATGCAATATTTACAAAAAGGGCTTTCGTGTTCCTTGTGAATCAGCGTTTGATTACTCAGAGGGTTGAATTCTCAGCAGTACCTTATCATCGCTCATCACGAGCAGCAAATGTCACTGTTTTTCTTCATCTACGCTTCCAGTACTTAATGTGTAATTTCTGTGTTACGGCTACCTGGCACATGTAACAGCTTCAGAGAGAAACAATACGCTTGCCAGGCTTCCTATGTGGACAATTACAGCACAAACTGATAACATGGAGGAGTCCCAGCCCCCCATTCCCTGACCTGCTCACTATTGGATCCCACTGCCTGTGATGACGGTGGGGGTGGGGGGAGGGGAGGGAGGTAGCCGTGTTTATGTGGACTAAAAATGGGTCAGACTTCCAGCTCCAGTCACAGCACACACCAGCATGGCTGAGTGCTCCTGAAAGGACGGTCCCACTCCTCTGCGGTCTTGGGAGGAATGCTTCCCGTGGATCAGCTGCCGATGTGCGTGAACCATGGTGTGAGACACAGTGGCAGCCCAGTAGGAGATGCATAGATTAATAATAACCCCCGTGTTTCCCATCATGCAACCACTTGTCCTGTCTTTTATCACAAAGCTTTGAAATCACCATGCGGTTAACCCTGCGCGCTGTTTTGTCGGACAGCATCCGCCTTCAGCACGAAAATGTTTTTCCAACACATTCACAATGCAGGAGACACATTTCTGAGGAGACAGCAGGAATAAATCTAAACTAAACGTCTTCTAAACATATACATCAGAGCCGGCACATACAGGTACTTCGCAAAAAGTCAAGACTACGCCACCTTTTGGGGGATATAAAACTGGCGTGGAGACATAAAGCCCCTCTAGTATATCTTTTTTAGGACACGGCAGAGGAAGAAATCAGAGATAAGCATTTTGGGATTTATTGTTGGTGTAACCAACTACACAGCAACTCTTCGGCATAGCGTTATTACTATTACCGGTTTGTTTAAAGTAGAAGTTTGGAGACATGTTTCAACTTCTTCTTTTTACGCTGTTACCGTCTGCGAGGGGCACTGAATTATTTTCCTCCAAAAAGGGGCGTGGTCATGAGAGCCTACTCTGGATGACATATTGCCAAAATAAGAGAAATATACTTTTCACCCCTGTAACTCTCTTTCTCACACTTTTTCATTTGGGGGGGCTCCAAATCCGAATTTTGCCTGGGGCACCAGAAGGGCTAGAGCTGGCCCTGCCAAGGGGTCTGACAGAGTGTCCGTATATGACGAGGTGGGATGAGAACACATTGAATTAGACCATGAATCATTTCTGTCAATCTGTTTTTGGAAAAGTGAGGCATAGAAAATGTTTGCTGTTGAAAGCTCATCGAAAAATGCTAATGAGTAAGCAAGTTTTCTAATTCAAAGCAAAGACCTGAATACCAAAACAGACTTTTTTCAATCTTAGCCACAAGGCTGAATGTATGAAAAGATAATCAGCAACACAAACACGCACATAAACAAAACCTCGCTCCGCCAGACACAGCCGATTCTCTACCGAGACCTAAATCCTCTTCCACACGCGCACATCTGCAGATTTTGGCTGGTGCTGCCACTGGACCGTGCTGACAACCCCCCCGTGCATCCTCCTGCCCTCTCGGGCTCTCATTCGCCCGTCTTTGTCCTGTGAAGCACCAAAGATCCAGTTAGAGGGGGGAGACTGATGCTGGCAGGCCGTGAACACCATCTGCTCCTCTTCACGAGGACAGAGCAGCTCAGCCACACTGAACTGACTGGGCTGAACTCACAGGACACTACAAGCATATTGATAGGTGAAAAATACTATATGACACTCAGCATGCTAGTGAATAGTTCTGCATGACAGTATTGTCAGACATGTCGGAGCAGAGCAAGTTAGTATACAGTACTGTAAGATTGTAACAGGGGTGATATTTTTGGAAATATGCTTTCTTGCAGAGTGTCTCATATCTGGACCACAGAAAAAGTGGACATAGTCACTAAAACGTCACCATTTAGTTTGTGGACCACGGTCTTGAAGCCTCGACTAACTGTTTTATTTATGTTATTTGCCTAAACCAAAAGAAGTTGTAGTTTTATTGCCTAAACCTAAATAAGTTGTAGTTTTGTTGCCTAAACCTAAAGAAATTAAGTTGTAGTTTTGTTGCCTAAACCTAAAGAAGTTGTAGTTTTGATGCCTAAACCTAAAGAAGTTGTAGTTTTGTTGCCTAAACCTAAAGAAATTAAGTTGTAGTTTTGTTGCCTAAACCTAAATAAGTTGCAGTTTTGTTGCCTAAACCTAAAGAAGTTGTAGTTTTGTTGCCTAAACCTGAAGAAGTTGTAGTTTTGTTGCCTAAACCTAAAGAAATTAAGTTGTAGTTTTGTTGCCTAAACCTAAAGAAGTTGTAGTTTTGATGCCTAAACCTAAAGAAGTTGTAGTTTTGTTGCCTAAACCTAAAGAAATTAAGTTGTAGTTTTGTTGCCTAAACCTAAATAAGTTGCAGTTTTGTTGCCTAAACCTAAAGAAGTTGTAGTTTTGTTGCCTAAACCTGAAGAAGTTGTAGTTTTGTTGCCTAAACCTAAAGAAATTAAGTTGTAGTTTTGTTGCCTAAACCTAAAGAAGTTGTAGTTTTGATGCCTAAACCTAAAGAAGTTGTAGTTTTGTTGCCTAAACCTAAAGAAATTAAGTTGTAGTTTTGTTGCCTAAACCTAAATAAGTTGCAGTTTTGTTGCCTAAACCTAAAGAAGTTGTAGTTTTGTTGCCTAAACCTGAAGAAGTTGTAGTTTTGTTGCCTAAACCTAAAGAAATTAAGTTGTAGTTTTGTTGCCTAAACCTAAAGAAGTTGTAGTTTTGATGCCTAAACCTAAAGAAGTTGTAGTTTTGTTGCCTAAACCTGAAGAAGTTGTAGTTTTGTTGCCTAAACCTAAATAAGTTGCAGTTTTGTTGCCTAAACCTAAAGAAGTTGTAGTTTTGTTGCCTAAACCTGAAGAAGTTGTAGTTTTGTTGCCTAAACCTAAAGAAATTAAGTTGTAGTTTTGTTGCCTAAACCTAAAGAAGTTGTAGTTTTGATGCCTAAACCTAAAGAAGTTGTAGTTTTGTTGCCTAAACCTAAAGAAATTAAGTTGTAGTTTTGTTGCCTAAACCTAAATAAGTTGCAGTTTTGTTGCCTAAACCTAAATAAGTTGTAGTTTTGTTGCCTAAACCTGAAGAAGTTGTAGTTTTGTTGCCTAAACCTAAAGAAATTAAGTTGTAGTTTTGTTGCCTAAACCTAAAGAAGTTGTTTTGTTGCCTAAACCTAAAGAAGTTTTAACTTTGTTGCCTAAACCTAAAAAGTTGTAGTTTTATTGCCTAAACCTAAAGAAGTGAAGTTGTAATTGTTTTGCCTAAACCTAAAAAAGTTGTAGTTTTGTTGCCTAAACCTAAAGAAGTTGTTTTTTTTGCCTAAACATAAAGAAGTGAAGTTGTAGTTCTGTTGCCTAAACCTAAAGAAGATGTAGTTATATTGCCTAAACCTAAAGAAGATGTAGTTTTATTGCTTAAACCTAGAGAAGTTGTAGTTTGGTTGTCTTAACCTAACACCGCACCACAACGTTCCATTCAGGTTTACAACACGTTAGAAGGTGTTGCTTTCACTTTCACTTTTACAACGTAGTAGGCGTAGTAGGCCCCTAATGACCCACATCTATGGTGCATATAGCAACTGATAACCCTTATTTGATGGCCTGATAACAGTCAAATCGGGTGCTTCAGAAACCTATGGGTGTCGTCACAGAGACATTGTCCATATTTTATACAGTCTATGAGATTGACTCGCTTTATGTGTCGTGGTCTTGGTCCCTTTTAGTTCAAATGTTCACATTCTGCTGATGAAGACTGGGATGTGATGGGAGTTTTTACGAAAACTCTTAAGGGCTCTGCTTTCGACTTAATGACTGATCAGTTCGTAGAATCAGTAGATAAACAATTTTGGACTGTTGTGTGACTGTTTTCAGAAATATGTGCATTACATTCACACAAGAATCTGCCGAGTATACAACTGCACTCTCACATTGTTGACCACTGCGCAGGTCCTGCAGTAACAACTGCATTAACAGCAGCTCAAAGGCACCTTGCCCCTTATCTGTGAGTGTGTGTTATTCTTTCAATTTCCCCAGCCACACCCTGGGGGGATTTGTACCAGTGACCTTTGGGGAACGAAGAATCATGTCTGAGTGCTGATGTGAGTAATTGTGTTTCCTCTCAGACTGTGAAAGCCCTGTTGGTGACTCTGCTACTGTAAAGTGTGAGACTGAATCAGGCTGTCCGTAACTATCTGACCAGTCCAGTCAGAGCTATACTCCTGATGGAGGAGAGGATGTTATACATGCCTCCAGTGTGCAGCAACTGATTTCTTGAAACATCCCACTGAAAGCTTCAACAAAAATATAAATCAGTGGCCTAAATCACAAGATGAAATGACATCCACATGGCAGCAGCAGTAAAAATAGATCTAACTGTAGGCCCTGTGGTTACAAATATTTCCAGCATCACCGTGACTGAACAAACACTGATCTGCTCCTGCTTTGTCGTCAGAATAATGTTAAGCTAAAAATAGTCTGAAATCAAACAGTCTAGGTTAGGTCGATTGGAGCTGAATTCAGTCCAAGCATTTCCATTTACATAATGCCTGGCAGTTTTATTGGAGAGATATTTGAAACTATAGAGCAGGAGCCGCAAAGATTCAGAGATATCACTTAAAACCTAATATTTAACACTGATCTGACCATAAATTAAGAGGTAGGCAGCGGCACACAAGGTACTTTAACTTCTAGGCAACATAAATTATGAACAATAGCTTTGACAATTAATCAGATTAAAAGGGACAGAATATTTTATCTGGGGACAAAATTATTTTAATTATTTGTAAGAATATTGACAAATAAAGCAAAGGGATGATAGCAAGAATAAGAAATATGATTCCTTTCCTAAAGCACAGGAGATGGCAACTTTATTCAGCTGTTTCTGTGTCATCTGGTATTTTTGCGCTCTTACCTTGGGTGAAACAATATAACTTGTTTAGAACTCGAAACTTGGGGCTTGTCATTGACTTGGGACTTGCCTGTCTTGACTTGGGACTTGTCTGTCTGGACTTGGGACATGACTCGCAGCTTGTCAGTCTTGACTTGGGACTTGGCTTGGGACTTGTCAGTCTTGACTTGGGACTTGGTTTGGGACTTGTCAGTCTTGACTTGGGACTTGGTTTGGGACTTGGCAGTCTTGACTTGGGACTTGACTCAGGACTTTCCTGTCTTGACTTGGGACTTGAGTGCAAAGACTTGAGATTTACTTGTGACATGCAAAACAATGCCGTGGTCCCACCTCTGCCTATGACAGACTGGGTTGTACAACTTCTCTATCACTGTCCTGCCCAGCATGTTGGTCCCTCCAAGTGCAGCAGTGCAGCCCTTAAATTAAGCACCAGTTGTTATTGCTAATTCAGCGTTGTTAATTTACACAGTAAAGGCTGTATGTGCTGATGTCACTGCGGGCATGTATCAGCAGAACAGGAACAGTGGGCTGCAGCAGTCTGCTACCAATCGATTCCTGTAGGACAGTTTGCTTTCAGGCCTCCTGCTGTCTGCAGGATAACATTCATGACATTTATCTTATTATATTTTCTCTATTGACACCCCTTCCTCCTCCTTTTTCCTCTCCCCCAGTAGGGGTCAGGAGTCATGGTCAGAACTGGAAGGGATCAGCTCCAACATCTAAAACCACTGGATTATTTACTAGGAGAAAGATCTTAAATACCAAATATATCAAAATATGTTTTTTTTCAGTTATGGTGACTATGATTACAGTTTCCAGAATGATTTTAAGGAGTTGGAAAATAGATTGTAACGATTTTATGAGTCTATTTGAAAGCTTGGTAGTTTGGAAGTTGGGATCTCTTTGGGTGACCTTTTTTTTGTTTTCCATTTGATTTGATTTCATTGTGATTCTGAAATATATGTCTACATAGTGATAAACTGACATGTTACTTTTAAGATCTCCTCCAGAGATGTTTTAAGATGTAGAAAAATACTCAGCTTTGAAAAATAATTTGTGTTTTCTGCAAAAACAAAGTTTAATTATTTATTTTATATTGTTTGTTAAGGTGGTTGTGTGCATTGTTCCATTTTTTGTTTGTATACAATGGAGAAAAACTGTAATTTTCCGGGAATGTCGCCACATACACCAATTTCATAATAATAATAATACAAATATATAGGCTAAATATTGCAATACTTTCATCAGTGGGTATAGGAGCCATTTATTTGATGTCAGTATTTAGTTGTTGTTTTACTAATAATATGTAGCATTGTTCGATATATTATTCTAGATGACGTATTTAGACTCAATTTATGATAGTGTTCTCTTTTGCTAGTTATTTGTTTAATTGAATTATTTTCTTGTTTTGCATAGGCTAAGTAGTCTTTTGTTTTCTTTTGTTTATGATTTGGGTAACACTGTCGGCACCCGCGGGTTATGTAGGTAGGTAGGTAGGTAGGACCAGCATGCACCTGGGTGAGGCAGCGACATCCATGTTTTCTTTGTGCTTTGTTTGCTTGCTTTTTGGATAAATAAATCATCAATAACACATACATTTTGAATGGAAAATAGACTATTTTACCTGCGTGCACCACATACCCATGTTGCGTAAGTGGCCTTTTGATTTAAGTTTGATTTTGATTTTTACCAACAAATTGCTACTATAGTGGGCCACAGGCCCTATCATCATTGTGTTACCTCATTTGTAGCTGTAGGCGAGATTGGAGCAAATATGATTAAAAAAAGTTATTTTTATAAAACGGTCACTATATCCTGACAGTAGTGCATAAGACAGGTAATTTGAAAGGCTGGAGCCTGCCGTCTCTGAGCAGCTGTCAATCACTCGCGAACTCTGATTAAACGACCAAACTAGGCATCACTGATCAAATGTGAATTTATATTCTGTTACTGTAATGCCTATTTCTCGCCTCAAATGTTTTCAGAAACATCTTGTAGTGTGCTGTTTAGGTGTAAAATGAGAAAGTTTATGACCCAGCAGCCATGTTGAGATCAGTTGAAGAAATACCAAGCACCGCCCACCGGTCGGAGCACAGCCAATAGGAACGCTCTCGCTCTCTGAAATGACCTGTGATTGGTCAAAGTCTGAAAACAGAGCCATGAGGAGGTGTAGAAGTCTAGTTTTCTCTCAGAGCACTTGAATTACAAAATGTTGAAAGGTTATTATGGAATTTTTGACCAATGATGCCAGAAAACATACTGCCTACTGCCACTTTAACAGACATTTATCTAATGAAAATCTTCTAGATTGGCACTTTAAAACCAATTATAACCTAAATGCCAAAAAAAAAACATTTGTGATGGTTGTTTCATTCTGTTCTGTTCTTCATAAACCATACAGAATGGACGGTTAAAGCATTGTACTTGCTTACTTGTGACTTTATTCAGTACGACAGTCCACATGTTAACTCAGCTCTAGCTAGCATTACTTTGGTCTGTGTCACACTCTAACAGTTCCCCAGAACAACATCAACTAGGAACAAACAATCCTATTGTTACAATGGTGAAACTTTCTGGCAATGGGTGGGGCAATGACAAAAATCACTGTAAGAGGGAACAATGGCCATAACAATTGCCATTTTTTTTCCTATAAACTGCTTTCCAATATATTACTGTGGATTGCTACCTCACCCAGTTTGCTGTCCATTGCAATAACAAAACACTATCAATACATTTTTGACCAATGGAACAGTTGAAGCTCATTGTCTAAAGGAAAAAAAATCACAAAAAACTAGTCAGCTTGTCAGTGCAGCTTCTGCCCTTTTTGAAATTAGCAGTGTGTACTTATCCTTTTTGAGGAAGCATGTTTCTATGCATAGGTCTTTTATCCCTGCCTATTTCATAGTGAAAAATGTCCCTGTGAACCACACCTGTTCTCGGCACTTAACTGTATATTAAAATAAAAAGACGTAGCACAAGGTTTGATCAAGGCGTTGGCTGTTATACATGCAGGTGTTTAGTGCGGCTTTGCTACCCAGATTCTGCTAGTTTGCTGTTTTCGTGCCGCTGCTGATTCTTCGCTTTTGTAAAAATATTGGGTTGTCTTCAGAGCACATAACTTCTTGCTGTAAAAGCTGTGAATTAACATGCCAGACATGGAAATGGATGCCATCTTGAACATCACATCATACAAACGAGCAATACACTTTGGCATCTCAATAGATACAGTGGCTAGTTGACTTGAAATCACAGAAAACTACAATTCCCAGAAGCACCTGGGAGTGGAGTAGCCAACCGATGATTGGCCACAACCGGCGTGACGTGACCCACTCTGGTTGCATTTATGTGCTCGCCTGTGGTACCTCGAGCAGAGGGTTCACCGCGAGACTCAGTGAGAGAGGAGCACAGCATCCACAGCTCGAGGAGGTGGGTGTGACACACAGACAGATAAACAGCATCTTCACCACCGAATAACAGCACGCAGGGATTGTTTACTTCGTCTGTAAGTACACATACTGTTGAGTTAATAACGTTGTAAAGAGATGCAGGCGAAAAAATAAGACAGAAAGGTCTGTTGTTTGTTCTCTTCATGTGGGCTGGTTGGCGGGCTGTTAGTCTATTGTATTATATGGTCGGTGGCAGACAGTATGGTGTTGTATGGTGTTGCATGGGGTTGTATGGTGGCAGACAGTATGGTGTCGTATGGTGTTGCATGGTGTTGTATGGTGTTGCATGGTGGCAGACACTGCTGGCACAGTTGGCACCGACAGACAGAGAGACAGACAGACAGACGGTGGGTGAGGACTTTGTCTCATGTCTGTGGATTTGTGGGTAGCAGACAATCGAATTTTTGTACATTTTTTTATTCACCCCCTCAACAGCACCAATGCTTGATTTATTCGACATTTTTCCGTGTATAATAACCCTCCTGCCTCCTGTGAGCTCCTCTTTTGTTTTGCAGCTGCTGTCAAAAGGCGCCTTTGTTTGATGCTGCTCCAGCTAATGACACCACAAAGAAGATCTAATTTAGATCCATACAGCATGGTCATTTAGATCATCTAAATGAACATGATGTATGGTTATTGTCAGCGAGGATCATTGTTAAGGCGACAGTAAAATGTAAAAATGTCAATTTGGCATTGCAAAGGTGTGGGCATTCACCTATAACCTTTATTCTAATCAAGTCAAAATGAGATTTTTAGGCTGTGTAGTTTTGGCATTAAAGCAAACCTCATATAAATGCTACAAGTTGGTAGTCTTTATGAACAATTAAGGGAGGGGTCTTTTCACTCATTTGATTTTTGATGATGACTCATTTTACCAAATGACATGAAAGCTGCTACCAAGTCAAATATTACATTATATTACTGACATTACATTTGAGCACAATGATCCAGCAATCCGCCTTCTGCGGCTCAAACACATGGTTGTGCAAGGAACAGGTGCTCCCTGATGGATAATTCTCCTCCATAATATATGCTCATTTCTCACTAATCTTCATTTCAGATGGTGCATTATTGTCAGCTTGACTCCAGGCCTGTCTGCACCTGGCACTGCCAGCCGTACCCACCCTGATCACAGCCTTTTGTCTCAACAAAATGTGACTTGTGTCGTTCATTAACAATTAGCTTCTGAAAAAGCCCTCCTCCTCCTCCTCCTCCTCCTCTCCCTTGTCTGGTGAAGCGGTTCCGATTGCTCACAGATTGATCTGAATGTCGTTGCTCTGCCACAAGTTAGGAGATAAACAATGGTCTGTGCCTTTTGTGTGGATTGAGGGGCGGTGGTTGCTTGCAGTGCTGCAGAAGTCCACAGGGTGTTACCATTGCTCTGGAAATGGTGTAAAACCTCCGCTAGAGGTCACTAATGTTAGAGCCATCTGTTAATATGAATTCATCAGACAGTGAATCACAATCTGACCTTTTTCTTATATTTCCCCTTCAGGTAAATTGACCTGCAACTCACTCTTAAGATGGCAGCCCTTGAAGGTGAATTATATCTTTTCCAAGTTAATATTTGAATTTATTGCTTAATAATTGTGCCTCAATGCATTGTTTTACCTATTTTTTATGTGTGTTTTCAGATATCCAAGTGAAGGAGCTCGACAAGCGTGCCTCTGGCCAAGCCTTTGAGGTCATCCTGGGTGCTCCTGCCCCAGATGCCAAGGGCGAATTCCCCCTGGCGCCTCCCAAGAAGAAGGATGTCTCGCTGGAGGAAATTCAAAGGAAGCTGGACGCTGCGGAGGAGAGACGCAAGGTAAAAATGTATTCATTGTAATAAATCTTGAGCCCAGAGATTGTAATTTTGCGCTGTTTAAATCTGAAACCCTTTTAGTCTCTTACACATCAGCATTTGGATGTTGGGTGGGGAAACAAAAATGTGTAGTAGCTTATTTTTTAACCATCCTATTTTCAGAACCATGAAGCCGAGGTTCTGAAGCACTTAGCTGAGAAGCGCGAGCATGAAAAGGAAGTGCTACAGAAGGCTATGGAGGAGAACAACAACTTCAGTAAGATGGCAGAGGAGAAGCTCAATCAGAAGATGGAGGCCAACAAAGAGAACCGCACAGCACTTATGGCAGCGATGAATGAGAAATTCAAGGAGAAGGTCAGTGTTTCCGTTGATGTTAAATGGTTGAAGTTGTACCAGTTTTAACCAGGTTGTTGGAACTTAACCCTTTATTTTTTCCTGTTCTTTAATAGGACAAGAAGTTGGAAGAGGTGCGAAAGAACAAGGAAACCAAAGACGGCACTGAAGAAGACTAAAGGCTGCAAACAGGGGATTGTATAGGGTTTTTTACGTATCCAAAGATTGATTTATTTTTTGTTCGGCCAGTATTTTTGTTGTGTTCACTACCCACCTTTTTTAAAATACATCCAAGTTCCACTTTGTGAATTTTTCAATTATCCCGCTATAAGTGTACTTGCGCTGTGGATCATTTCCCCCACTTGTTGAGTCTATTCCATTTGATATGTAGCTTGTCAGTGCAGCTTCTGCCCTTTTTGAAATTAGCAGTGTGTACTTATCCTTTTTGAGGAAGCATGTTTCTATGCATAGGTCTTTTATCCCTGCCTATTTCATAGTGAAAAATGTCCCTGTGAACCACACCTGTTCTCGGCACTTAACTGTATATTAAAATAAAAAGACGTAGCACAAGGTTTGATCAAGGCGTTGGCTGTTATACATGCAGGTGTTTAGTGCGGCTTTGCTACCCAGATTTTGCTAGTTTGCTGTTTTCGTGCCGCTGCTGATTCTTCGCTTTTGTAAAAATATTGGGTTGTTTTCAAAGCACATAACTTCTTGCAGTGTAGCTGTGAATTAACATGCCAGACATGGAAATGGATGCCATCTTGAACATCACAGAACAGGGGGTCTACACATGGAATGCAAACGAGCAATACACTTTGGCATCTCAATAGATACAGTGGCTAGTTGACTTGAACTGTTGTACTAAAACTAATAAAAAAATGTAAACACACTGGTTTTGCTTGCTGTGTCTTGTTCTATATGCTTGGTATAGTTCTACTGTGGCAGGTTGAGCTACAACACATGCACTCAATGAGCTGATTAGCATGCAAATTATGAGACAGCATGTGAGGTTTTTGATTGCTTTTTGATATTGATGTCACCCTGTAGAGCACTGGTTCCCAACCTGGGGGTCGCCAAAGTTACAGCACTGTGTGCCAAGTTGTTCTAGTCATACAACAGAAATAAAAAATTATGAATTAATCAAAATAAATTGTGAAAGTGTATAAGGGTTAAGAACATTATGATAGAAGTATATGATAGTCATTCCCATGCTCTATTATGTCTCATAAGTTGTTGCAGCAATTTTTGGGTTGATACCATTTGTTTCACAGATTTGGTGCTAAATTAAACCATTTTTTAGCAATCGAGAATTGATAAAAACAATTATGAAAAATCCCTCCAAAATACCACATTAAGACGCCAAGACCTTGAGGAACACCATAGAAAAAGCCATGCTGTTATTTGGTATCAAAAACTTTTGACATTTGGAGATTTTTGCAAGAATTGCGTTTTTCGGCAATTAGATGGCGAGCACTTCTGTTGTGTAAACTGCTCAGAAACCCCCTTATTATCAATCTACCTAGGAAAGCCATCCATCCTCTGAATGCCCTAGGTCTGTAGTTTGTGGCTGTAAAGTTTCATGAGGCTGTGATTATCCTAGAGGTCACCACAGGTCATTTTATACAGTGAGGTCAAGTTTCCAAAAACGGTTTCACTACAATGAAATGGCTACTATGGGGACTAACATCATCACACATGAATATAACAGGGCTCGTTGGATCCACGAGAGTCTCAGCTTTACAGTGATACCCAATTTCTGTAATTCCAAGACTGTTTAGGGACCCCAGTATGCAGAAATATTCAAATACACCATTTTAGTATGGTTGGAAATAACACATTTATATTGCATTAAAAAGACTGCATGTTTTTTGCCCCAAACTGCATGTAATTATCATAAAGTGGGCATGTCTGTAAAGGGGAGACTTGTGGGTACCCATAGAACAAATTTGTGTCAGAGGGTTAAGGAAAACGGTTGGGAACCACTGCTGTAGAGTAAAGTAACTGATTATATACTGGTTATTACTGTCTCATATAGTTACAGACTGTTATGTAAGGCTGCTCAGATTGCTCCCTGCTGGACGAAAGCTGGAAATACTGGCCCTCAGTGTTCATCACATGTCCTTTAGCCGTGTGAAACAGTGTGTCATCATCACCGATTGCAGTGAATTAATACTCGATGATGCTGCTTGTGTGAACTGAAGACCCAACACTTTGAAAGGGACAACCCTTCAAGTTAATGGTGATATATTGTACATGTGTGACATCACATCTAGTCCCTTCTGTGGACCAGCATCTGAAAACCTGCAGTCTTTGTCTCCCTCTGCTGGCGATTTAATTAAAGTCCTGGGTGTCAAACATAATTGGGAATCATGCACATAGTTTGTTAATTATGCTATTTACTTTATTCTAGCTCAGACATATTAAACATTTCAAACAATATTGCTACAGATAGTCCAATTACAAAGATGTGAAGATACAAAGTTGCACATACAGTATTATAAATACTATAATGGATATTTTTTTTAACACAATTTTCTTTATATGGAGTTCGGCAAAGCAGAAATTAAAGGGAAGGTTATCTTACAATGTTATACAGTATATAAAGCTGGTGTCTATGAGAATAAAATAAACAACATATAGATTTAATGATTCACTTACAAAAGTAAAGGCCAGGTTTCTATGACTTGAAACTTGACTTGGGCTTGCAAGAAATGACTTGTGAGCAGCCCTGCTTTTTAGTTCATGAAAGTATACTTTGTATATTTATGAGATTCAAAAAATTAATAAAATGTGTTGTTCTCGCATGCCTCCACGGTGAACGGATAATCCAAAAACTTGATGAATTGAAGTAAATTCATATCAAAACATCCTTTTACAAACTCACACACTTTAATAGTCTTATCTATCAAAAAGTAAGCACAACTACAAGTCAAGTATTCTTTTCTGTAGGCCTATGAGGCAAGAATACTTAATTATACTTTTCTTAAGTATATCTTGATCAAAAGATTAAGTAAAAAGACCTATAAACCAAGTACACTTAGACTTTTTTGTATACTTGTCAGTATAAGTCAAGTATACTTAGACTGTTCTGTATTCTTGTCAGTATAAGTCAAGTATACTCAGACTTTTTTGTATACTTGTCAGTATAAGTCAAGTATACTTAGTCTTTTTTGTATACTTGTCAGTATAAGCCAAGTATACTTAGTCTTTTTCGTGTACTTGTCAGAGTAAGTGAAGTATACTTAGACTTTTCTGGATACTTTTCAGCATAAGCCAAGTATACTTAGACTTTTAAGTATACTTGTCAGTATGAGCCAAGTATACTTAAGTATACTTTTGTTATGTATATCTCTGATAAGTACATAAAAATAAACTGAAAGTATACTCTCTTTTTTAAGTTCAAAAGAAGTATACTAATAGCACACTTGAATAAACTGCATTTTGGTAAGGGATGTCAAGTCAAGTCACTATTACATAGCCCTCTCAAAAATATGTGTCAGAAGACTATACAATCTGTAAAAAAAAACACATGGCACCCTCTATCCTTAAACCCTTCATCTAGATAAAGACATTTATTTAAAAAATCTCACTGCGCCTCTGATTGGCTGCCATACTGACAGAAGTATTCAGATCATTTAATTCTTAAGTAAAAGTAGCAATAAAAAACACTCCAAAACAAGTAAAAGCCCTGCTTTAAAAAAACTAAAAGTACAGAAGTATTAGCAGAAAAATATACTCAAAGTATTAAATGTAAAAGTACACTATTATTGTAAGCAGTACTTTTATGTTGCACTTGGCTAAGATGGAGCTAATTCTAATTGCACTGGGTAGTTAAATCTATTGCCGTGCATCATGATTAACTAATCATATGTTTTGTATGTAAAGTCCTAACCTGAAAGGTAACTAGTAACTATAGTTGTCAAATAACTGTGATGGAGTAAAATGTATATTATTTAAGTATAAGTTATATTAGAGTATGCACCTCAAAACTGTGCTGAAGCACTTGAGTAAATGTAATAAATTACTTTCCACCACTGCATTTGAGATGGGCACAATGTCTACATAGACACTACAACAAAATCTGAATGGTGTAGGGTGTTTTATTATTAGTCTGAGAGGTGAGATCTAGGTGGATTGATTTGTATTGTCATGTCACACCTCAAAGTTCTGCTCTTC
>CAKALU010066908.1:0-12213 GCA_916700995.1 Hozukius guyotensis | reverse complement strand
CATGGGCACACATATGCATCCTCCTTCACATGTCAGGTCACCTCCAAGCATATGTATATGTGCATGCGTGTTAACCCATGTAACTATATTTTTCCTTCTGTTAGACTCCATCTCTTCTCAACAACATCCTCCATATTCCTTATTTTGAGAGTTCCCTTTTCTATAACTTTTACTTCTTGAATTACACTTTTCCATTTTATAAAATCTGGGGGTTTAGTTTTTTTCCACCCTTTTGTTATTTGCTCCAGTGCTGTGATTCTGAGTATTCTAAATAAGTAACGTTCATCTTTACTGAGACCAACTGGAGGTTTCCCCGAGTATGATATGTTCTGCTTTTAAAAACAGAGGTTTAGCCTTCATCATTATTAGATTGAGTCATCTCTGTTTCCTTAGATTTGTAGATGTTTAAACTTTCCATGATTCTGAGCGCTTCATTGGACTTCTCATCCATGTTGACTTGACAGTTCATTCTTATTTATTAGTCCGATTCGGTCAAAAGCTCCAGAACAAGGAGTAAGTAGACCTTGAGTTAGCATTGTTTTGTTTCCAATGTCAAGAATTTATTTAGTTTTATTTTATCTTACCAGGAGTAAAGACTCATTGATCTCTTTTTCAAGAGTGTCCTGGCCAAGATAGGCAGCAGCACAGTTACACGGTTGCAGACATAAAACAAATTTAAAATCAAGACAAAAGAGTAAATTACAGAATCATAAGGTATCGAAAAAAACATTCATCAGCATTCAAAACATCCACAGCCAGATGTGCTTGCGTCCAAGTCTTTTAGAAGCACTTTATAGACATTAAGTGAGACAAGATTCAGGTCATTTTGTAACTGATTCCAAGTCGAGGGAGCAGCAAGAATAAACTGTCAAACTGTTATAGTATCTAAGATATACTGTAAAACACCACACAAAACACTCTGTAAGGTAGATAGAATTTATTCATTATTTTACATCAGCTATACAGTTAATGTGAACAGATGAGCACGACATTGTGATGCGCCAGAACAGCATCACCTGAATATATACTGTTACAACACCTATAAATACCCAGTGGTGTTATGACATTATATCCCTCAGAACGTCAGCGTTGCCTTGTTTCCGTTTGTCGTCAAACTGTAGAGGAAACAAATTCTGCTTTGGGCACAGTACGAGGTGACGAGGAGGGCTTTAGATCTCATCCACGAAGGGTGTTTTTATGAGGTTGCCGCTGGATGCCATAGTCTTCTTGCCGGTCACAAATTTCTTGGCAGCCTGCAAATTAACGAGAAAGTTAAGAGCACCGTTATTAACTACGACATATTAACTACAAAACACTTTTTTCACACAGTAAATGAAAGACTCAGCATATCTTAACGTTGTTATCTAACTGGAGTAAATTCAGTAATGTATGACTATGTCCCATCCTGACAGGAACCAAACGTCTTACGTTGGACACATCAGTCAAGGAGACGTTGTCAATGTTTTTGGAGAGTTCCTCAGCGGAGCAGTAGGATCCCTCGGCCAGAGCCTGAGTGCCCATCGCCTCCAGCAAACCCTCCGAAGTCTCCAGAGACATCAGGAAATGCGCCTTCAGCTGGGCCCTGCAGAGAAAACAAACACAAGCGCATCATAAAGGTATTATAGAGCAAACTAGGAAGAAAACTTGATGTATTTTCTTCTAAATGTTAAGTATGAGGGGGGGGAAATGAGATGTAGTCCAGTCCATCTATGCTCTTCCTCTTATCCGGGGCCGGGTCACAGGGGAAGCAGGCTAAGCTGAGTAATTAGTCCAGTTTATAGCCTTTTTTCTGTTTTTTTTAGTTTCTCTCAGCAGACAGAAGAATAGAGTAAATGGAGGGAAAACAGCGAGCCTGGCTCTGTCCAAAGCAGCAAACTCAATACGCCCACCAGCATCACAAAAGCTCTCTAATTAACATTATATAACCCGTTTCATTAATTTATTTTAAAAGAAATGTGCAATAGCAACAATTCAACCCTTTACAAGGGGTTATGTGCAGTACTGTTTCTTATCTTTGGGCAGATCCAGGCCAGATGTTTCCCTCTGTTTCCAGTGTTTATGCTAAGCTAACCTGCTCCAGCTACACATTTACTGTAAATATATGAAAGTGGTTTTGGATCTCCTTATCCAACTCTAGGCAAGAAAACACATAAGTGAATTTCCCCAAAAAACTCAAACTATTCCTTTAGCTGCTTATTGGAATGTACTTCATGCTTACTCACAATTTCAGTCAGATGTTATAGAGGTTGTAACCCTAAATTACTTTAAAGTAGTGGTCGCATGGCTTAATCTCATCCACATCATTTTTTACCATTAAATCCATTTTGGTGTTAATTGTTAACTGGAATAGAAATATAGATTTGTTTTTTCAATGCATTCATAATTTAGACTAAATGTTTGAAAGAGGCGTCATATTAAAGGAGTGTGGAACTTTTGTCTCCCCCCACTGGCAGTGGGAGTAATTAAAAATAGTATTATTTGAATTACACTAAAACTGTCAACGTGTTTATGATGTATGCCTGCAGGTGAGCTTGCCACACCTCCCCCGCCCCCGGGAGCGCTCTTTAGTCGTTGATCACTTTCTTTTTTGGACTTTAGTCCTTCCTCTGAATGCTGAGTTTGTTTTTTATCTGGAGTATCCACACCAGAAACTTTTCTTGGACGCTTCTTGGGATTTTCCGCCATACTCCTAGCTGCTGATGCTATGATCTCTCCCCACCTTCCTCCTGCCTGTCACTGTATTTGGTAATACAGGTAGACTGACACATACCTTGTAACCAACTGTACTGTTACCAACTGTAAGTGAGGGAGTAAGGTTGGTTGACAGCACTTTGTGTACTACTCATGTAAAGACGCCGTTGTGGAGTTCATGCACTACTCGTTCTGAGAACAAATGTGCTGTATCGGCATTTTTCTGGTGCGTCAGCGCGGGAAAGTCATCACAACTCCGGTATATTGAGAAATACAGAGAGCGATAGGCTTAATCAGCATTGTGTGAACTTGCTTGAATATAATGGTAATTCATTTCTATGTAAAGGTCCCACACTTTAGCTTTAAAATAGTGTCTCTGTCCGTCTGTTGGTCTTACTTGGCCCGAGTGAGGTCAGCAGCTGTGACTCCGCCATCAGCAACAGCCTTCACCTCGGCAAGAGCGGCCTTAATCACCTGGAGAGACAGAGGAGGACAGGATTTCAATTTAAACAAAGACAGCAGCTACTTGTTGAACAGACTCTTGTCATGACTATGGGATACTCACATCACCAGTAGCTGCAGCCTGGGAAATGGTGTAGACTCCAAACAGACCAGAGTCAGAGTAGCCCGAGTTGAAAGCACTGACCTGTTCAGAAAAAAAAAAAAAGAAAAAGAGAAAAATGTTGTTACAGGTAGGCTACTGTTGGAATTATGATTTAATCCTGACAAAGCCCCGGCGTATAAATCGCTTTAAAAGTTTTTATTAGGAACTGACAACCACTCACATCAAAGGGGTCAGCAGTTGCCTTGGCAACACCCTGGACCAGTTTGCTGGTGGCGCATGAGCCCCTCTTGACATGCAGACCAGCTCCCAGTAAATGCTGCAGCACGCTGAAGGCCAGAGCCTCGCCGGTGCCCGCTGCCGCTGACTGGCTCACCACCGCCGAGTGGACCAGACTGCTGATGCCGGGCAGACGAATCTCCCCTAGAGAGAAGAATTCAGGGTGTTTTACTGGAAGTATTAAAGCTGTGGAAAACTCCAGATGTTGCAATCAACATGCAGATTTTTTTTACAACATCGGTTCAGCTCACCTCCACGATACTGAGCCTTGGCCCCTGTGGTGCCCGCCCCGCTGCGGATGTTGAGGAACTGCTCCCCAACTTGCTTCAGCACCGTGTGGTCCACACCTGAAGTAAAGTGCATTTCCATTAATAGCGTAATATAACCACATCATAGTTCAAACAGTACTGCTATCATTATAAAGTTATTATATTTTCAAGTATAATGACCCTTACCAAGTCCAACAAGAGCCATTCTTGCACTTGTGAAATTGTTCTGGACAAACTGGTGCAGCTGGAGGAAAAAAATTCAAACATTAGAAAGGTTTAAATGGGTATCTTAACACCAAAGGGCTTAAAGAATAAACACTGGAAAAATACGTACATGCCCAGACTGGATGTTGCCAACCATGTGGCCAGGACAATACAGGGAGTTAGTGAGAGCATTCTTGTACGCAGCTTCATGCAGACCTTCGATCACACCTGGAAAAGACAGAAAGAGGAATTATCATGATGCAATATTCTCATGTTAAAGCTAACATTTTGTGATGTCTTCTTAATTGATGCATCATTATATCTGCCTGTTCGGTGGAGACCAAGAAAGAGTGATTGGATTTGGTGCTCCCTTCTAAAGCCATCTGCTTTTGTCACTTAATATATGTAAATGACAGATTTTTGTGGAAACTACCAGACTTTCACCAACCATTAGATGAAACAACAACCTTTGCTGTTGTTTATAACCAGGACAAAGTTAAGAAAACAGAATATGAGTGAAGGGCATTTCTGACATGTATAATCAAGCATCAAAGAGGCATCTCTTCAGGCTAATCAGGCTATGCTCTGTAGCAGGCAGGTGGCAATAAAAAGTAAATAGTGGAATGAGGTACAAAGTCAGATTATTGCAGGCCAAATAAACAGTCTGTTTGTGCACCGCATGGGAAATAAAGGCACACCTATTTGAGCGCTCTGTGCAGCCTGGGCCCTGTCCATCTTCACTCTGGGCGTCAGGTCTGACACCTCCCATGGCCGGAACTCGGGGGCTGTTGTCACGTTGATCAAATACTCCATCACTGTGTCGCTGCAGACAAATAATGAAAAGGGAGAAAAACGTGTTAGTGATATCCTTCCCCGTAACATAACCAGGATAAAATATGGGGTAAGAGACTGTTATCACCCTAATGTAATTCACATTGATTCAAGCTCAAACTACGAGTGTTTACAACTACCTTTTTAGTCTAAAATATGCTCAAACTTGTCGTCTCCTTGTACTACAAACATGAGACTCGTGTAATATCAATCACAACGTTGATGTTATTCAAGACTTACATGTCATCTCTCAGGCAGTCAACGGTGTAGATCATGTTCTCTCTGGATGAAGTCACACTGCAGAGAAACGTGCAGATATCCAGATAAGAATATGGATCAAGGAAGAAAATTGTACTCAAAAGGTTTGATGTGTCTTTTATTGGAGGTTACTGACCTCAGGCTGCCTCCCACTGCCTCAACACCACGGCATATCTTGAAAGATGAAGCTCCTTTAGTTGTCTGGATAAGCAAAAAATGCAAGTCAACACCAAGCTGAGACAGAAGGCAAATAGTCATGCTCGAAAAATACACATTAGGTACATTCTCGCTCTTGTGCTTTATAGCTATATGAATAATACTGAATTACAACTGGGGGAGAAAAGGACAACCAAATGAATACTAGGTGTTGAAACTGTAGCAAGCTATGCAGCATCATACCAGGTTGGAGGCCAGCCGGAGGAGGTGGGTGACCCCCTGGTTGTCAGGGGTCTCATAACGACAGCCGGCCTTGACAAACACTCCGATCTTGGAGGCTGGGGAATAGTTCTCCAGGGAGGCGATCACCAGTCCACTGGGCAGTCTGGTCACCTGGACAGAGGGACAGAGATGTCCTTTAGTTTCATCATTTCCATAAAGTACAGATAGACATTTAGGTAAACATGTAGCCTCAATTTACACTTTAAAGGGTCATCTAAGATCATGTGGACATTTAGTTAGATGATTGGACATTTTACACTCAACATAATGAGAAGAGACAAACCGCTAAAGCATTTAACATAAGCAACAGATGTCTTTTCTACAGGCAAACCAACTTCTCAGACCCAAAACCACACGGTCTGGACCCAGCCAACCCATCCTCATGACTCCCCCAACATACATGGACGTCCCGGTATGAGTGGGCAGCCCCTGGAGAGAGCTTGAGGCCAGCGAGAGGCTGAGCAAGGGACTGGCCTGTTCTGGCAGCCACATGGAACCGTCTCTGTGGAGAAGAAACACAAGTCAACAACCACTGACCTGCACATCCTGCGGCTGAAACTTAACGTGTTCGGCGGCCCCAGTGAACTCCACCTTACGGGCAGCCTGGGCCGCGTAAAGCCTCGTCTGGAAAAATAGAGAAAATGGGAAGGCGGTACATTACAACTAATGTGTTGCTGGCTCATGGACAGATGGAGGAGGGAAATCGGAGGCATGTAAGATTGTGAAATGATGGAATCAGTGGCGTTATATTTTCTTGATATGATTTACGCTTCTTCTCGTACACGACATATTTCACAAAACTAATTTTATTCAGTTTGAACGCATCCTCACATAGTACATACAGTATAGTGTAGCTGGACACCCTGTACTGCTATCTTGGTGCTGTTAAAATACTATATGTCTCCTAATTCTTCTTTTTGTTACAACTCTTACAGTAGCCCATACATAAATCTGATGTTCTCGTAATTGCCCCTGTGCTGACTTCAGATATGACAAAATAATCTCACCACAAGTCTATTTAGTATCTCAGATGAACAACACTAGTACTTGTGTTGAAAATGAGATTGACACCTTTCAACCTTGCACAGATTATTTATTATTATATTTTTTATTGTGCAACATAAAGCAGGTTGATCTATCTGTTAATAATTTGGATTTTCTTGGATAATTACATAAGACATTGTGGCACATGAGTTGTTTCTGAATGTTAGTTGCACATGTTTTATAATGTGTATTATGTTTATTACCTTTATTTCCTTAATTTATGTACAATATAATTGTTGTTATGAGGTGGAAGAGCTCTGTCTCCCTCGTGTCCTTGTGTGTCTCATACAGATTTCTCAGCTTTAAGAAATCTGTATTTTTTTTCCCTCTCCTTCCTGTATATTTTTTCGCTCCAGAGCTTTCGCATGAACTTCTTCAGTAGATAGTTTACTAATACTTACTTTTCAAACCATCATGGATGAGATGAAGTGCTCAGAAACATCTATAATTTCTTGACAACAGGTCAAACTCCATCTGCTTATGAAGACCATGTTTTATGAAAGCTCAAGAACAGCTACTTAATGGATGTTGTTGTCTTTTGAGCTCAATAATTTCAGACTTTTGACAGCCAATGTAAAATCAATCATAAATATTTTTTTTTTGAGGGAAATGTCTTATTATTTAATACTTTGAATTTTGGGTTGCTGGAAAAATGTAATAATTCCTGACAATGACTGAAATATATATATATATATATATATATATAGAGAGAGATTTATATTATTATACATACATGTACACACACATAACATGACGATACCCAGAAGGAAAGGGAAAATAAATAACTAAATAAAAATTCATTAATCATTTTAGACATATATTGGTATTATCAATCAGCACATTAAAAGCCTTGTTCAATACACCTAGGGATTCGTACCACTTCACCACAAAATATGTTTTAAAAAATGTAGTGCTGGTTGTTGACCTGGGATTACATGTTTTATCACCACATAAGGTTAGTTTTGTTGCAATAGAAAGCACTGTTTTTCTTTAGGTTAATGAGGATGTTGTATAATGCCAAACACAAGTATCAAATGTTACTACAGTCGAATATTATGGGTCATATACTGTAAATAGAAGTGAAAGGTGAAAGCTTCAGTTAACATTAGTTGTGGAGAGAGGATGCTAAATCAAGTCTACAAGAAGCTAGCTCTCATTTCTCAGACCATGGGTTGAGTAAATTGTGTTTAACAGTGAGTTAGGTGTTTATTATGTAAGGTTATCAGTAGCTGTGTTAGTGCCTGGTTGAGCTCAGAGTCAGGGCTAGCTGCTTTCTCTTCTCCTCTTCATCACAACCTTGTCCAGACACAACCCTGAATCTTTACACATCACACACAGCGAGACACAGACAGGCTGCCCCGACACACACACACACACACATAAACAGGATAAGTTAGCAGAGTCCTCACCGATAACTGACTGATTCCCCGGATCCCCTTCATCTCCTCTTTCCTTCAGTTAGGACGATAAGGAGCAATATGGCCGACGTGAAAGTGCCCTACCCAGAATGCACAGCGCGTTCCTCTCCACTCTCAGAAGTACCGCTGAGCCAATGAGAGGGCGCCCTCTGTTGCCACGGAGACGAATAGAGACTTACAGTTGCTCTTTTATAAACATAAAAAAATGTAAGAAAGTAAAAATAAAGGAGTATGTGACATGTAAATTATGTACTTAATTCTGCAATCTGTACAACAAAATATATGTAAAGAAATATAAGTACTAAAATTAAAAATAAGAAAATGAGAATATAAAAAATATGTACACACATTTGCATTAAAGGTCCCATATCGTGCTCATTTTCAGGTTCATACTTGTATTTTGTGTTTCTACTAGAACATGTTTACATGCTGTAATGTAAAAAAAACAACTTTATTTTCCTCATACTGTCTGTCTGAATATACCTGTATTCACCGTCTGTCTGAAACACTGCGTTTTAGTGCATTTCAACGGCATTGCGTTGCTAGGCAACAGTTTGGGTCCATGTTTACTTCCTGTCAGCTGATGACTTTCACATACACTGCAACAGGAAATAAACTGGGACACATTTAGAATGTTTACGTTTAAAACCGTGTAATGGTCTAAATATTGTATATTTGTGACATCACAAATGGACAGAAATCCTAACGGCTTGTTTCAAACACACAATTTCTGAATACGGGCTGTGTGTATTTCTCTGTATATTGAGTGTTTTGATAGTTTAGCAGTATTTATAAAGCACTTAAACCTGCTTTATAATATAAAAGACATGAGAATCTAATTTTTTACAATATGGGACCTTGAAGACATGCAATATATAGCATATAACCACACTGCAAAAAGTAAATACAAAATGCTGAGAAGTAGTTAATTTTCATTTCATAACATTCTTGCTATTTCTTCTGCACTGGGCTGTTTACTATGGACGACCACAAGAGTTGTGTAAATAGTAATAGAGCATTTAATTGATTAATAACTAATTATACAATATAAATAGGCATTAAATGAGTTTACAAATGTATTTATTGATCTAGGAATTATTGGACAAAATTACACAGTATTTAATTATTTGTCATTTTAATGGGCAATAAAAAGGAAGAATTATGAAAATAATTTACAAATGAAATAGTAATCCATCAGTAAATGGTTCAAATTAAAAAGGGATTTACAAAAACACCATTAAAACAGTCAATAAGTACATAATTTAAAAATATATTTATGAATTCATAAATAAATAATGGAATTTAAAATTATATTTGAAAATGCAATTTAAAAAGAGATATAAATAACTGCATTCACAAAATTGAATTAAGAATACAGGTTTTAATCAGGCATTTATAAGGACACCTTCTTTACTCTCCCTGGGATTTTGTTCTCAGGATTGTTTTGGTACATTTTGGTACTTGTATATATTCTTTTTACTTATATATCTATATATATATAATTAATATAATATTGGAAAAAAAGTAAAAAGTAAGTTAAACTTTAATAATAATAACAAAGACCAAGGAGGAGGAGGGGAAAAAGCACTTCCGGTGGTTTTTAGCTGGAGTCGCCAGTGCGCATGTGTGGAACCTCACACGTGTGGTGAACGTCTGAACTGGCTGCATGCAACAGAGCTTAGAGAGTTACTAACGCCACAAAAACATATAACTAACAGGAAACAAATCTCGTTTCTTGTTGCCCTCACTAACCTAGTTGAAAGACATTAGTCCTCCGTGAAGCATTTCGCCGAGAGGGCCGGAATACCAGAACAAACAACTTTACCATGGTGAGTGTTGAATGAACTAGCAAGCTAACAGGCTAGCTCACTATTAGCTAAAGTAACGCGGCCGCACAGTGAACTAACCTTTAACTCACAACATCCTCGTGTTTGTTCGCTGTATAAACTGTTGCTTTCCCGTTGTTAATGTGCTTTTATTGTGTTTTTGTACCGTGACCAGACTGAACCTCAGGTTAACCCGAAGGCCTACCCGCTGGCCGACTCCACGCTGTCCAAGACCATCCTGGACCTGGTGCAGCAAGCCTCCAACTACAAGCAGCTGAGGAAGGGGGCTAATGAAGGTGAGGAAACCTAGAAGACTAGAATGTGACTAATGGGTTTACCTACAAGCTGGTAACTTTAATTTGATTATCCGCCACTTCCAGAAGTAATGTAACATGGTGGTCTCTTCAGGTAAACAAGTACAAACACAAACAAATGTGTGCATTTAAAATACTGACCTGGAAAAACAACTTCACTGTAAGTCTGTTATCCTTGGTACAGCTGCAAGGATTACTCAATTAATCAATTGGTTGACCAAAACAAAATTAATCACCAACTTTTTTTGATTATTTATTCATCTTTCAGTCATTTTTCAAACAGAAATGCCGAATATTTGCTTGGAGCAGCTTCTCAAATTTTAGAACTTGCGGCTTGTTTTTATAATATATGATGATACATGAAATTTTTCATTTAAAGTTTTTGGTTTTGAACAGTTTTATTTAACAGTTACATGTTAAATAAAACAAGTAATTTAAGGATGTGGCTTTGGGTTCTGGGAAGTTGTGATGGTAGTTTTGCACTACTTAAAAAAAAAAAGTATAGACTAAACTAATAATCAAGAAAATAATCTGCAGATTAATCTTAGAATCCATTCTAAAACCAAGGTTTTAGAGCTGATTCTGATAGGGTAGCTAAACCTATAGGCCACCAGTGTACAGTGTAATCAGAATCAGTTTTATTTGTCAAGTAGATGCATACAAGGAATTTGTTTCCAGTTTTTATGCATCTCTCTAAATGTACTTACACAGAAATAGCAATTACAACTAGGGCCAAGGACAACAAAGCTGGACACATAAAGGTAAGGAATAGGCAGGACTGTTATGTACGAATTTGCGCTAAGGTGTTATTATCGTGGTAACTTTAATATTATATAAATAAATTAAATGTATATAAAAAGCACCAATTACTAAAATGAACTAGAAATAAGATAAAAACATCAAATTACAGGTAAGGTGTTTTTCAAGTGTAAACAATACAAATAGTGCAAAGAAATAAATACTGAATGGATGTACATGGACTGGATGATTATGTACATGTAAAGATGTCTATGTACTGAATGTACAACGAGTAGGATTTATATTGAGAGTGACGGATGATATGTATATATTTAAATATTGTGTGCATTAAAGACTATAAGAATTATACGTTGTACTAACTGTAACCTGCTTCCTCCTCAGCCACTAAAACCCTGAACAGAGGCATCTCCGAGTTCATTGTGATGGCTGCTGATGCCGAACCACTGGAGATCATCCTCCACCTGCCACTGCTCTGTGAGGACAAGAACGTCCCGTACGTGTTTGTCCGCTCCAAGCAGGCCCTGGGCCGGGCCTGCGGGGTGTCTCGCCCCGTCATCGCTACCTCAGTCACCATAAAGGAGGGGTCTCAGCTTAAACCGCAGATTCAGTCTCTTCAATTGGCTATTGAAAGACTGCTCGTCTGATTTTTGTTGCACTGTTGTGACAAAGTCTTCTTGAAAGAAGGGGAAGACAAATTCCAGATTGAAAATAATCTTCTGTTTGATAAAAAACAGTTTCGCATGACAAGAAATTATAGATGTTTTTCTTTTTTACTTCTTAGGACAGTGTGTCCACTTTAGTGTATCAGTCTGCTAAGGCATCGCCTGATTCACAATAAAATAATTTTTTATTTAAACCTGGTGTTTTGGTTATTTCATTCTTAAATGTTTTCATTCAGATTGTGCAGTTAACCTTTAAAGGTCACCTATTATGCAAAATGCACTTTTCCATGTCTTTTAAACATCAATATCTGTCCCCAGTGTGTCTACAGGTCACCATAGTATCATAAAAGACCATCCTCTCTCTTTTTCTCCTGCTCCGTTTGTCCGGAAATGGGTGTCGAAAAGCACTTCGCAGAATTTCCTTCTCTTCTGACGTCATTAGAGAATTGCAAGCCATGGGTTGGAGGAACCAGAGAACGCGCAGCTAGGTGACCCCGCCCCACAGCGCGTCACTCTGTGTAATCCACAACCGAACTTGACCAAAATAGCTCCTACTGATAGTCTGCAAGAACCAGCAGAACAGGCTTCATGTACTCCCATCATCTAAATATAACATGTTCTTTCACAAAGGCTTTATGTAATTACACTGTTTAAACAG
>CAKALU010066907.1:0-38544 GCA_916700995.1 Hozukius guyotensis | reverse complement strand
GGACTGACAGCTGGACTGACAGCTGGACTGACAGCTGGACTGCAGCAGGCTGGAGCCCCCCGTGGAGTACACTCCTGAATCTCCGCTGCCGCCGCTGTCCTGGCGACTGTGTCTACCACTGGAGACATAAAGGGGAAGGTGCACTTATTCATTCACTTGCTGACAAAAAAACTATACTACACGACCACAGATATATGAACACTGTGAGGTGAAACACTGGCTGAGTCATTGAAAGCCACGTAAAACGTAAAACCCTTGAAAATGCGATGAGTCGTTTCTTATTAAATGCACTTGTGCTTTGTAAACATGAACGTACACATGAGCTGATGTAGCATCAGAGATTAACTGACCTGCTGTCTGGCTCCAGGTCTGATGGGGGCGCCAGCAGCGCCTCAGGGGGAAGGATGTGGATTTCCAGGACCGGTGGCTCTGGACAGACGGTCACCGTACCACACAACAGCTCGTAGTCTGAATCCGGGTTGAGGAGGCGAGGAATGTCAGACCCAGGTGAGTCAAAAAGATACTGGAGGGAGGACCAGGTTGAGGACGGAGGAAGAGCAGGGAAGAGAGATAGACATGATTAAAATAAACTTTAGTGAGATTCATTTTAAAAATGTTAACGCTGAAATGCAAAAAAATGTGCTCACTTGTAAACAACAGTGTGGATAGTCAGTTGCTATATCTATAGACTAGCTATCTATAGGCTAGTTATATGTTCTTCCACCAACACCAAAAAAGCCTTCCTGTGCTACATTTAATTCAATTGGCCAAATTTACAGTAAAAACCCATGTTCTCAAAAAACTATTTTCCCTTTTAAATGTCAGAGATGCAAACAAACTAGATTTACGGTCTGCAAGTAAAACTGTGGCGTGCTCTGGCTGCATACCTGGAAGGGTGTAGGCAGCTGGACGGAGGGGTAAAACGTTGCCTTAATGGTCTTGTAGCACCGGTAGAAGATGAAGAGTGAGAGCAGCACGACCAGGAACCAGATCACCAGAGAGAGCACGAAGTACCCAAAGATCTCATACCACGGAACGATACCTGTTAAAGTGACACACGTACGTAGATTACATCATATTCGAGTACAGTTGCATGTTGTGTCTGTTATCACCTACATCCACTCATATACAAACAGACATGAATGTGTTATGCCCAGTCCACACTACACGACTTCAGCCCTGATTTCCCACTCGCCGACAGTTTTTGGAGCTCCCTGACAAAAGCCCCCAGATCAGGGGGAAAATCCACGTTGGCTCGGCGCTCGCAAAATCGGCGCTCAAGTGCCACGTGTGAACTGTTCAAAGACGCGAGCCTAGTGCCAATGAAAGTGCGAGACACGGGTTGAGGTGAAACAGAAATCTGGGGGAGGAGAGGTTGCCCGTAACAATAGGAACTTACTGTATGTGTTGCATTAGTAACACGGACCAAAGTTGTTGTTGCACCTAGGGTGTTGGTTGTTCGCATGACTAAACATAACCCATAATTTGGTGACTGATCTAGATAGGGGGAAATGGTGACGACGTGTGGAAAGAGGCTATTATGTGAACATGTGTGCCAACATGTGCCCGTCACTTCTTGCGTGTTTTCATGACAAAACGTAGTTTGTAGACCTCATCGGGGAATCCTCCCGGTGAAAGATCTTGTAGTGTGTGACTTCCTGCTGCTGGTCAGTCATGTATGACTTCAAGACTACCGATTACAGTACAGCGATTTGTGGCTGTTGCTCAGCCACACATTCATCCTCTTTCTGGTGACTGGAAAGGAAACCTCACTGCCCAGTGACCACAAATGGTTAGAGCTTCACTTTCATTCACAAAACCCTGATTACATACAGAAGCATTGGCTGGTCCTGCTGCTTGGTGGAACAGTGAAGTTGATCCCTGGTACTTTACCCATCACCTCTGCTATGATTGTTCAGGGTCCAACAGCCATGTAACGGCAAGAATTTATCACTCTATGATCGCCTAATCTGACACAGTGACCATCTTGAAAGACAAAGATATTGTGTACTCTGATTGGTGAAGGTTGGGGCCTTGTAGGAAAAGAGCAGGTGAGGGTATAGGGCTGGATGGCATGCTGCTATCATTATGATAACATTAACAGGAATCTCTTTCTAATATCAATATGTACCACAATATGTACGCACAATTACATACAGTAATCAAACTTATTTATGTATACATGACTCGGTACAGACCAGTGTACTGCAGCCCACCACTTTCTGAGATATTCACAGTCACAGGCAGATTCTTGAGGCAGTTACCTTCGGTCTCCATGCACAGGGGTGAGGTGAAGGTGCTGTTCTTGGGGTAGAAGTCATAGCGTGACTGGACGCTCACACAGTACCAAGTCCAGGCCTTCAGGTTTGGCAAAGTTGCCGTGTTGACGTGGATATCCAACGTCTTAGTTGTTGAGACCTGAAGGACAGATGGGAGAGATGAGAACTTTATTTCATTTCATTTATTCATGAGCCAGCACACTACGGTCAAACCCCAAGTTTGGATCTGTGATGGGATGTCTGTGAGGATGTGGTGGAAATGAAAGCACAGATGTCATTCAACCACAGGGGTGATACGGTATACAAAATTGACGGTTCGGCACATTTTTGGGACGATAGGGAAAACACAGAAAATGCAGAAAATTATTTTTTCCATTTATTTTGAAAATTGTAAACATTCAACAGTTGTTACTTTAACAGTACTCGGCAACTGCACTCAAATACTGGCATTTTGTCAATAAAATACAAACAAATAAAACAAAAATGACAGAAACGTCTGTAATGTAAATGTCTGTTATGTAAATGTATCACCCCCGTAATAAAGTATTTGTAATTCTGTAAGGCTCCATCATCAGACTCTGACCTGTGGATCATTCCTGAACTGAAGTGTAGCTTGTGCTCGTTACAGGGCAGGCACAACGGACTGACTGGAATAGACATGTGAAACACTTTGACCACATGCTTTAATTCGGTATTGTCTACGATCGAGTGTGGTCACATATGCAGCGCTAAACACTATCATTAGTGAGAGGCTGCCTGAACGCTGTGGAGTGAAGAACTCGCCGTCCACTCTGTTTTTGTTTCGCTCCGCTAATCGACACATTCGGGTGATGCAGTCATAAATGAAATGTTTCAAGTGTATCCACAGACATATCTGACTTCAGTTGAACAGTGTCGGCATACAGTTTGTACATATCGTTGTCCAATGAGCTTGATTAACCCAGCGAAGCGGGCTAAACCACCTAGCAGGACAAAACTTTCCAGGTAAAACTCGCACTCCAGAATTTCTGTTCCGTGTGTGTGCGTGTAGTAGATATAAACAACTGTTTGGTCACAGGGCGTACCGAAAGGATGTCGCATACCGAACCGGACGTCCTGTACCAAACGGTTAATACGAATACAGATACCATTACATCCGTATTCAACCACATCATTAAGATAAACTAACTGATGAGTAATAATCATTTCTACGCCATTATTAAAAAAAAACGAAGATGGTATGCAGCTCATTGCACTAAATCACCCACTTCTATGCATTCAATTTTCTGTCTTTTTACCCCTAAACAATATATTGACGAGGCTACACTAACTGTCCTAGTCTAGCCGATGCCTCCCAACACAAACTGACTCATGTCCATTAGAGTCACTTTATAGCTGTGGTGCATTAGTGTGACCACAAATGTGTGGACGGCCAGATCTTTTGACAATGATGATAGTTTGCTGAGAATAATGCTTTGTACTTTGAAGCACATTAACAACAGATCAGGATGACAATCAACAATCAGTCAGCGATGCAGACGAGGCAAGACGCACTGAGAGTATGTCAACGGGACTTTGGTTTTCACCTTGATCCTCATTCAAATATCTGTAAAGCCGTAAAGCCAATAACAGCCAGCAAAGACACCCCAGGCAAAAACATAGTTTTTCAAAAACTGGTCAATTTTGAGATTTTGGACTATTTTGCTTCCATAACATGTCTTCTTTCAGACTAGTGGAAAATAAAACATCCAAAATACACATTTAGGTATTTATTTTACTACACTTAGTCTATTTGAGTCTATAGATTTCTCCTAAATTCACCAAAAGTTAGTATTAGATAATGCCTCATTTCTATATTTAAACATTTCAGAAAACTTGGCAAAGGATTTGGTGGCATGTAGTGGCGTGGTTGCAGATTGCAACCAACTGAATAACCCTCCTCGTACTCCTCCCTTCTCAAGACTGCGGTAATGTGAGCCGCGGAGTCCAAAACCGTGGTAACGCCGATCGACTTGCTCAGAGGCCATCTGGGCGGTACCACGGTTTTGCACTCTGCGACACGCTACCGCAGTTTCATAAGTTTGTCGTAGAACTACGGTGGCCTTCAGGTAACGGAAAACGTAAAAGTCTCCCTCTAGAGCCAGTGTTTGGTTTGTCCGTTCTGGGCTACTGTAGAGTTTCAGGTGATTATACACTAAAGAAACTAAAGATGCACTAACTCTCTAAAGGCCTTTAAAAATAATCTATACTTTTAAAAATATGAAGGAATTTGGGGGCTGAGGCTTCAAATGAAATGTTTCCTAATGCAGAACTAGACATAATTCATAGTTATAATTTAAAGTATGCAGCCATATCCATTTATTCACGCTTAGGGAAAACATCCACTTCCAATTAAAAAGATGGAAGAAGTAGTTTCATTATGTTCATCATAATATATATTTAGCATTGTACTTAATTTTTTTTTATTTGGCATCACTTTTTCCCCTCTTGTGTTCCCTGTTTATTTGTAAATTAATGATTTTTTTTATTTTATTTTAACCAGTATTCTTATTTTTGAAGGAATAATGTGTATTTATCTTTATAAAATGCCCAGGAGAATCTTGTTCACATGGCTGTAGAATGTAAAAATAAAAAAATAAATAAAATAAAAGCTACATGGCATGATGGCTTACTGTGGTAACTCAATGAAAAAAACAAACGTACAGAAATGAGCAGTTTAAGTCTTCAACTGATAACCATCTTTTTTTTTCTCTCTGCAGCACATGCAATTTTAAAGCACACGATGTACTCCAGTAACCTGCGTCTTCCTCAAGGCGTCAAACCAGTTTTAAGCAGACCTGCTGGCTGCTTTATATAAAAGCAGCTGAACGGAAATCATGGTACACAAACAAGAACTCACATGCTCTTTCTCACGTGAGATTCACCTGCTATGTAGCACAGACAGGAAACACCTCTGCTAGCTGTATAGGGCACGAGTCGAAACCAATAAACCAACATTCCGCTGAACATGCAGAACAGAAACCAGGTGCTCTGCTAGGGCTGATTGTGAGTGTATGGCTTGATTATGTGGCTGCTGCAGTCTCAGGGGTTTAACCAGGTGACATTAGGGACTGAAGAGAAAATGGGAAGTGTGAACAGAGGAAACTGTTGGGTATTTTCTCTCCGGCTGTAACAAGTCTGTGTGGATCTGTCTATCTGTATGAGCGTTATCACATAACAAAAGGCTTCTAATACGATCAGCAACAGGGGAATAGATGTTAAAGAGACCTGCTATAAAAGGGCTGCTCAAGCCCACAAGTTGAAATCTGAGGAAAATTTGATTCACATTCTGCATGGAGTATAAAAGTTAGTTCAAAGCTATATAGTACACAAGGGCCTAGTGTTTGTCAGAGGGATGAAGGATGAGTTGTAGGGATGTGTTTCCTACCTGTGTGCCTACAGAGCGTTCCCAGTAGAGGATGCGGTAGTACAGCTCGGGATGATTTTCCTTCATGGAGACGTTGGTGCTGGTCAGAGGGTCAGAGATGGTAACCTCCAGCCAACTTCCAGCAAGAGAAAGTTCCACTTTGGTTGGAGGACCCACAGCAGCTAACAGGAGCAGGAGAGAGGAATGGATAGATTAGGGGCTGTTTGGGGACTTAAATTTTCAAACCTAGTATTTAATAATAAAAAAACAAGATTTAAATAAACTGTACTCATGTAAAATTTAAATACAGAAATGCAGTTTCACAACATCATCACATAATCAAGACTGCAACTCAAACTAATACTTTATTGACGAATTAATTAGTCGATCCTGAGAAAATGAACGAACTACTATTTTTTTGATAATCGATTAACAGTCTGAGTGAGTCTCCAAGCAAAAATGACAAACATTTGTTGGATCGAGTTTCTCAAACGAGAGATTTGCTGCTTTTCTTTTTCGTATCTGACAGTTAACTGAATATATTTGGGTTTTGGACAGTAGGTCAGACATAAGACATCTGACTCGTTCAAAGTTAGTTCAACTATTGGGGTTAAGTGTCTTGCTCAAGGACACATCGACATGTGACCCCGGAGCAGCCGGGGATCGAACCACCTTCCTTCCGATTGGTAGACAACCTGCTCTACCCTCTGAGCCACAGCCGCCCACTGAAATGAGGCAGCGCAAAGCCAGTTATTGGCTTTTGGTGGAAAATTGGTCTCAAAAGTTACACTGAGATCAGATGTCTGATAAAACACGTCTGTTGCTTTTGTCCACAAGAGAAAAAACTAAATACTTGCAGCAAATGTGCAGCGATAATGGAATAACGGTGGAAACATTCCATGTGTTTACAGCGGCAACATCAGTAAATTCTTGTGTGGTCCTTATCCACAGCTGCTTTATAATGTAGGCTGATAAACCTTCTCCTCCCTGCAGCCATGTGAAGGACACATATGTTTAAATCTGCAGCCTCTGATTGGAGAAGTGTCGCTCCAGAGCACAGTGCCTTTACACACAGCCATCTACTGTGTTTACATTGGTAAAACACACAGACTGGTTGGTTATAACTTGGTATTCTGCCTGGATGACCGTTGGCATCCTTTCCAACGTTTCTGGCAAAAAAGTGGTGTTTCATGTTTGATTCAGATGCATGGTGCCGTGTGTTCACATCGTGCTGCTCTGCACCATCAGGACAAGAATAGGAGTTCCTGGTGAAGCCTTTCACCGTGTATTGTTTGTTCTTGTCATGCTTCACTGTGATTGGCTAAGTTGTTTCACAGCCATGAGACCAGTGATGGGACCAGCTTAGAGTCTATTAATAACTCACCACACCTTCTGATCTATATTCCACTTCACCAAGCCCTTTTGCACGTAGCACCTCTGCACCTACATGATCCAAAACAGTAGGGGAGTTTGGAGACGCCCACACAGTACGTTCGCCCAAGACCTACTATTGTGTGGGTTGCTGCATTGTGCACATTAAGAAATTAAATATATTTAGAATCAATTTTGAGAATAAATCTATCCAAGCTTCTCTATAGCAGTGAACTGTGAGCAGTATGAGGTTTTACCTGTTCCTCCAGCTATGTATTTCTGTGTGATTTTCTAAACTGTGTTCAGTCATGTTGGAATTGTTTACTTATGCTTCTGGCAAGTCCTTGACTGAACTCTACACAGTGGTTTTGATGGTTCAGAGCTGCATTACTCAAAAACAAAACGCAAAGGTTACTTTTCCTAACAACGTCGCTCACAGCTCCATCAGCGTCACTTTGCGGTTGAACGCTCTTTTGTTCAGCTTACTGTCAAAGCGCGTTTGTCTTGTTTTTGATGGTTTGTGGTCCCCACCTGAGATCACATGCGCTGTAGACGGCAGCTGCTCACAGGCTATGATATAATGCTATTGGAGCAACCTGGCACCATCATTTACGTCCACTAAAAGTGCTGGTTTTTGCCATGACAGGCTCTGATTGTTATTAGAAGTGTGTAACATTATGGAAAGAGTCTCTCTCAAGGAGAAGTCTGGTTGTGAAATCTGGCGAGGTGACGTGTTGCTGGTAGACAACGGTGGAATACATCCACGGTGGAAACGTGAGTGTCTGTTGTGTTGGAAGACAGGAAGCGTAGCTTACAGTTATACAAAAGATTTTCAATGTCATGGCTGAATGTTTAGATGATTTTAACAATGTGGATGAGCTCTTTGAATCCGTATTTATTTGAGCCAGAGTATACAGATATTCAGATTTCACAACCAGACTTCTCCTTGAGAGGGACTTGGACGGTTCTTTCCATAATGTTGTCAGACTCGTATACTAACAATTTGAGCCTGTCAGTGGCAAAAACAAGAACTTTTAGTAACGTAATGTTACATTGATGCTGCTCACTGCCCTCGCAGCTTGTTTCGCGGTTGCTGGTTACAGCGCTCTCACTAAATACTGGACCAGTTTTAAAAGTTGCATTAGTCACTTGGACATAAACACATGGGAAAATAGAGTCCAGGTTGAAAAAAACTGAAGTGACCCTTTAAGTAACTGCCAAAACATTTAGACAGAGTGATTCTCTCCCTCATCCGCATCCCTCTCCTGCCCTCCCTCCACTCCTCTTCCATCTCATCCCTCTCTCTCACCCTCTTTATCAGGGCAGAATTCCTTGTGCGCCCAGTCGGAGAGACGCCCGTTCACGTTGGCTTGTACACGAAGCATGTAGATGCCCAGGAAGTACAGGTTCAGCCCTGTAAGGTCACATGACCTATGTGACGTCTTCTCACACACCGTGTGCCAGATTGGAGTCCTTTTCGTAGACTTCAGCTTGTACTTCCTGAGGGGACGAGAAACAAAAAAATGTAATTCATTAATCATCGTAACTGACAATACTGATCGTCTTGAACTGGAAAAAAAAAAGAAGGAAATATGAAGTAGTTTAATAAAATCTGGAGCTGTTTGAGTTAGCCTGGGATGTAGGGATGTCACAGTGAAGACATTTTCCCACCGGTTAATAAACTGTATGTAAGTTTTTACATGTAGAAACGCTTTTGAATCATTTTTATTATTGCAAACGTGTGAACAGGTTGCAACCTAACCTAAAAAATTAGACCTTTTGCAACTTTCTGGGTTTCCTCTATCAGACTGTAGACTGCTTTTAATGTGAAGAACCCGGTCCGAAACAACGGTGTCTCCCCTGTGCCTTCTGACCACGGTCGGGAGGCTGAAGCAGGAAAAGTTAACACTAGGGTCAACACCGGCCTTCGATTTATGAAGGGACCTTCGTTTGGTGAGCTAACATTACTGCCAAGCATGTGAAATATAGAGTGATATTGTGGTTTTAGCTGCTAATGTTGCTAACGTTAATCAACACGATGCCTGTCAATCACGTTCAGTCTTGTGTGTGTCGCCTCACTGTTTTGACCGATGCTCACGTCTACGTAGTGCGAGCACAAGCGCGAGCAACAGGGTGCTGACTGTCGTTGACTTAACAAGCAATTTCTGATTCCTACATAGAGTCCCTTTAACATTGGATGGCTGTGTGTCTGGCCTCACAGGTCCAGCTGTTGCTGCACTCACCGACTGTGACAGATCTGTCCTCCACATTGCGATTGCCTCATTAACTTTATGGTTCCCCTATAGCCTTGGATTTAAATCTGAAATATTGCTAAATAGGCGTTTTGCTTTTTGCTTTGACATCAAATCCTCCGCCATCGTCTTGTCTGTCAGCTCTCTCTCATCCCCTGTGTGAAATCTGACTCCTGCTACTCTGTGCTGGGACTTCCTACGGAGCAGACACTTTCACATTTCATTTTCTGCGTCCGTCGTCCGACTATGTATTGATAACACGGCGCTGATATGCGAAAATTAACTAAATGGGTTTTATTTCAATAAAAAAAAAGTGAAACGGTGGGGGCGCTGGGCAAGTAATGTAATCTGTGTATGCCTGACCATATTTATGTCTGAAACATTGCACAAGAGAAAGACACCTCATTTGGTCATCACATCTGAACAAATTTTGAAATTGCACACTCATCCACACTGCGGTTTGTACTTCAGTTTGTTATGCTCAACTCCCCAAGCATGAGGAACTGCTGGCTGTAATCCAACTTTATCTCTTTTTTGCCAGTAAAGACTTGCAGTTGTTTCCTGTTGGTTTGGATTAAAATGTCTCTACTAACAAGCCACTTCACTCTTCTCCCGGAGGACAGCTGAGACTCTCAATGCATTAACTCCCACCACCAACGCTCGCTCAAAAGACGTTTTGTTTCTCACCAGACAGAGATGGACTGTATTCAACAAACACAACTCAAGAAAATCCAGTTAAGAGTCTGCAGTACTGTCTCTGTGAGGCTGTGATGCTCATTGTAAAGAAAATCAAACTGTAAGATGGCTAAATGTCAGAGTAGCTTGTATGGGTTTATTGTATTGGGAGCATTACAGTGTTCAGAGATGTGTAGTTTTAGGTACTTTTTTGTTGCAGGCTGAAGGTTTAAAGTGTAAAGTGGTTTTGCGTTGTCATTCCAAAAGCTATTACAATTCCTCCTGTGGGAAACACAAATGTCTGTACCAAAGTTCATGGCATTCCATCCAACAGTTGTTGAAATATTTCACTCTGGACCAAAGTGGTGGACCGGCCGACACAGCTGTTTCCTAAGCCACATCGCTAATGTGGCAAAAATCTCTCCAGGACCTAAATAAACCCTTTCAAAACCCTTTGTTTGTTTTGCAATCTATCATCTTGGTCATAATGGAGAATATAATAAGTGTTGAACTCGAGCTTTACAGGAAAATCACTTAACTCCAGATTCAAACTTCAGCTTGTCGTAACAAACTTGTTGCTGGTTTCTCTTCCTCATGCATGATGTATGTCTGTGTGAGTGAGACTTACGCCAGATATTGTGTGGTGAAGTTGACAGCTTGACTCTCTGCAGAACTCTGGTCCCAATCCCAGCTCAGTATGTAATTGGTGTTCAACGTGATCATGGTCAAGTTGTCTGGGGGCGCCAGCTCTGCTCCGACTGAAACAAACAAGGGGAGAACCCACATGACGACACAGGCTATGCAGCAGACATTGTTATAACAATGTTTAATAATTAAATCCAATAACATTCTAATAATTAATAACATGAATATAGGCTGCAATTACCAATTCTTTTCCTTATCGATTTATCAGCTGATCATTAATTGACCCAAATGTAGCCTACTCAATTTATTATCGTATATGACGGAAAAAAAATTCTCACATTTGAGAATCTTGTTTCAGCTCTACATTAATATAACAATGTGGACCTAAAGTGTATTTTTTTTTTTTTTTAATCAATTACTAGTATTTGTATTTTATTAGATTAAACAGAAGGTTGTTATTTTCAAAATTAATGTTAACACTTCATGCTTCATACGCCGAGAAGTCATTCTTTTTTCTAACTTACTACCTTAACCAAATATGTAAGTTAAATAAGTTTCATTTGAATTCAAAAAAGAAAAGCATTGGCATTTGAATAGGTAGACTTCCCGACTCTGTCTGTGGCACTCAACCCCAAGCTCATTGGTTCTTCCTGAAGATAGAAATCAAATATATAGTTTCATTTTTAAGAAAAGGCTCAATAATTTCCTAAAATAGCTGGTCACTGTAGTTTTTAGTAAATGTTATTCAAACAGGAGGAAATACTGCATTTGATAGGGGTTGTTGTTGTGGGATTAATCCATAATTGGTGCTTGTATTTGGTATTTTGGTATTTGTGGCAGCAGGACAGTGTATGTGGGGTTGAGTCAAAATAAATTACAGTGTGTGTGTGTGTGTGTGTGTGTGTGTGTGTGTGTGTGTGTGTGTGTGTGTGGGTGTGGGTGTGGGTGTGTTCATGGTAATGAAGGAACATGTCAACAAGTGCAACAGTGCGGCTCATTGATGTGTTTTATTAGTTTTTGGACTCTGTCCACCAGCTGTCTGTCATTTACACTCGACAAATACCAAGCTACCAGCTAGCTACCTGTCTGAAACTGGCCTGAGGCAGCCATCTAAATCATTTATCTAGAACAATTTTAGAACTACAAAAAGACACAGCCAACATAGAAAATGACAGAGTGGTGTGTCTTCTTTGACAAAACCATCTCAGATTGTGTGTAAATAGTTCAGACAGAGTTCCGACACCGGCATGCAGAGAGCATGTTATTAAGGCCTGAGCACCGACCAGGGGGGCAGCGAGGCCCTATTGAAATTGATGGGATTATTCTTCTTCTCCACAATGAAACACATTTTTGAGGGGCTAAAGGAGCTTGGAAACGCATGAAACTGCACATGCATCACAAGTTATGAAAAACTATAGATTTTATAGGACTCGCGCATGGGTGTGGAAAAGTTGCTCTATAGCGTCCCCTACAGCATTTTAATGAAGCAGCCTCTGCGGTACGTTTCACCTAGATGTACGAAATTTGGTAGGCAGATGTAACATGTACAAAAAAGCCTCTGGAGGTATATCGTAAACCCAACAGGAAGTCAACCATTTTGAATTGAATGTGCTATTTTTCGGCAAATTTTTTGTCATTTCCAGGCTCTGTACTTTAACGAATTCCTCCTAGGAATTTCACCAGATTGCCTTCAAATTTGGTCAGTAAAATCTCAAAACCTTTTGCGAGGCTAAATTGCGAGGCTATTCAGTTTTCGTGGAACAATGGCCCTGTTCAGACCTGGTACCGACAGGATACAGTAGAGCACAGAGGCCGTTTCCATGCTGACAAGCGCTCTGATCTGCCCGTCTATCCACCTGAGGAGCGCAGAGACCCCGGGTGCAGGCCATCAGTTGAGTAGGCGGTCCTTAATGTGGCCCAGGACACATTCGCTTACACACTGCTAAAAGAATGTGGTCATGTGTGGTCCAGACCACCTCTGAATGTGGTCTGAAAGAGCCGACCTCAATGCGTCCTCAATGCGTCTTGAGTGCGTTCACACCTGTACTTAAGGCTGTCCACTTGTGATCCGATCACTGAGGACGCATGTTAATACCAGGTCTGAACTGGGCCAATGTTGCCGTGGTGTGGCAGTGAAAAAGGAAGTTGTTGTAACCTGGGCGTACATTGTCCAATCTGCTCCAAAATTCTCATGTGTGGCAAGAGTCCCGGCCGGAGGACATCTACATGCCAATTTTGACTCATAGTCATAGCGCCACCTACTGGCAATAGAAAGTTACAGGTTGCGTACTTTTATGACCTCCTCCTCACAGATTAATCAGATCCATCTCAAATTTTTCAGAAAAGCCTTAAGACCTTGATGATGCTTTAATGGGAATCCTGTGAGCTTTTGTTGAACAGCGACGCAGCAAATTTCGATGTTTCGCCATGAAAAAAGAAACTGTTTTAACTGGACTTCAGAATCCTGGCCTGAAGACATTTATAACTGCACCACCTACTGGCAACGGGAAGTAGGCCTTGTGTAACAAACAACATTCGATTTTCATGACTAAATAGCATTAGAAAATTCTCAAAAACTCAGTCTTTTACACCGGCAGATACAGATTCGATAGCACTGAGTGCCATTGGACCTCAGGTTATCAAAGTGTGGCACACACAGTGAAACATAAACCCAGTCAAACTGAAATGAAACAATGACTATGCATAAGATAAAACAGGTGATGAGGGGAGAGTAGATGTATGGCTAACAGCTCTATTTCATGACATAAGGTGATTTCACTGAGATCTCTTGCAACAGAGAACAGCAGTACAAGTACCAAATATAGTTTAACCACACATAAACTTTGATTATATATGTTATGCTAGATATGTTTTGTTGATAAATGCTTTTTAAAGATACAGCACACTCTCTAGTTTCCCTGAGATACTATTAAAGGGACTGTTTGTAAGAATCAGAAATGCTTGTTAACGGAGACACCTGTGGCCGTTAAGTCAACGAAAGTCAGCATCGTGCTCGCGCTTGCTCGCTCTAAATAGACATGAACGAGCATCGCTCAAAACAGTGAGGCGACACACGTCAGCTAGAAACCACAATATCACTCTATATTTCACCTGCTTGGCAGTAATGTTAGCTGACCAGACGGAGGTCTCTCCATGAATCAATGCTGATCCTAGTGTTGGCTTTTCCTGCTTCAGCCTCCCGACCGCGGTGGGAGAGAGACACCGGCACCCGGTCAGAGACGATAACGTTTCTCGCTGCGGAGCCCCGTCACTTCACAAGACACGGGAAACCTCTGTTGGTCTGGAGGAGCTGCAGCAGTTATTTCTGCACAAACGTCCACTGTACATTCACTAGATATTCTCAGAGCTAAACTAACTCTTCTGCAGTGTGGAGTGTGCGCGCATGCACGTGAGGTGGAGCGAGCTGAGTGAAGGCAAGCAGACAGGCAGAGGAGCAGAGTACAGCAGAGACTCCGGCCCTGGAGACCAAAGCTACGGTCTCCCCCGCATCCTCCGACCGCGGACAACACTGTTTTGCAAGACGGGCTCCACTAGATACAACTTTGCGGTTTTGGTGCTTCCGTGTAGTTTGTGTTGGAGTCTGAGCCTGAACAGCGTAGCCACACGTGAGCGCGCATACGTGAGCGCGCATAAGTGAGCGCGCATACATGAGCGCGCATACGTGATGCGCGCATACGCGAGTGCACATGGGACACCGACCCGGGTGATTTATACGTGTAAGAAGTTACAGACAGTCCCTTTAATTCAAGGAGAAGATAGCCTTTTCTCTCATAAAAGTGAATTATAGGATGATGCCATTAAAACATAATGTTTGTTTAGTGTCTATCAGTCACATACTCACACACACTCTCCTGTCAGGCTCTTGAAAGCGGTCAAAATAATATTTCTCCTCAATTAATATCTTTCAGACTGTCTTTTTGAGCTCCTCATCTGTGAGAGCGGTAATTCTTGGCTGCCTGACAGATGATTCAGTCTAGGATGTGTTTCTGCAGTAAAGATGTCGGGAGACGCTTTGACCTCGTATTCACTTGTCAAGAATTTATTTCCTCTGTGACAGCAACACTAGTTTCTTCAGGAACTTCTGTAGGTTAAACTGGGCAAACTAAACACTTTTAGGGCTGACTAACTCTAAAAGACATACTACAAACTGACTTGACACTCACTAGCCTATAGCAACAAAAAGACTATAAACAGCCCATAATGCAACGCTCTCTGTAGGAGCTGGTGTTACAGTGGTACTACTCTTCATTCAAAAAGACTATGAGACTGTGAACATGAAATTGTCAAGTCCTCAAATATCAGAGGAGCCCCAATTTTTCAAACGAATCTTATGTGCTTATCGGAAAAAAACTATATTAAACTGGGCCTTGTCTAAACAACTTAGTCTTATTTATATGTCAATAAGTTCCTAAAATCACATTGGCCTAGGTACATACTGTAACCATAATGTGTCTGAAACAATTTTGTTTCAAACATAGCTTAAAAGAACAATTAAAGCAGTAGTTTTTCTGTGTGAACGCAAAAAAACTACTGAACTAATAAAAACTCTGATTTGTATCAGATAAGTCCTGGAAGTGATGGAAAAAGTAAGAATGGCTCGCTTTAGCCAACCTACACCCTGTTCAAAACACAGAAACATGCAAAACTGAAAATTTATTTTTACACTACGGACAGGAAGCAAACAGAAGCTTGGCCAGAGTTTAAAACTCCATACTTTAAAAAAGGAGAAGAAAGCCTGGGGTGAGTCACGGCTCAATCACAGGATACTGAATAGGGGAAATGGAACAAGCTTCAAAACATCCCTTTTATTTGCCAGGTGATCACATTCTCTCACTACAATAGACTGAACAGCCTTGCTAACTCTTAAAATACATTTGCATTTATTGCGAACAGACTTTATAAAACAAAATTTAAGGCCCCAATATTTATTTTCTTATCATGACTTATCACAAGCATAGGATCTCTTGGAAGTATAGGACTGTCAGATGATTGCTGCTGGTTAAAATCTATTATTGCTTGGTATTTTTTCCTCATTCGCCCACCAAGAATGGAGTTGTAACAGTGGTGGTGATAATCTTGCACGCGCGCAAAGCAATTGTTTTGTGTGCTCGCAAAGCGTGCCCTGCCGGGAGGTTTCTATGTCTGACGGCACCAGAAGGGCTCCTGAGGACTAAGTAGTCTCCATATCTACAGTACATTTGTGCACAGTAATCAGCAGGGATATGTCTGCCTGGCCTACATATGAGGTGCCTCAACATTTAGGAAAATACACTTTTATTGAACATAATAAATGAACTTGCATCACTCCGTTGTATCATCAAATAGTGTCAATTTACTTAAAGGTAATGACATTTTCAATGATAAAATAACTTATATTTATGGCGTTTCTTTAAGGGAATCCTATCCAAATAATATGTAACGATAATATCTCTGAGGGAATCTGTCCAAATTGTCTTAGAGGTGGACAGCTTTTGCGCGTCATGGTGGCTGTCGAGCATAAGGCCCGCCTCCAGGAAGAAGAAAACAATCAAAAACAAACATGTCAAGCATGTGAAATATGTGGAATACTTAATATCTTTGTACTTTATACGTCTACACACGCACACACGATGATGAGAGGAAAGGTAATATAACCTGCTTAGAGCTAGTGTTAGGAAGTTAAACAGGTCATAATTACCTCTCTATTATCTATTTATATTGCTCTGAAAACATCTTCAAACAATCGCCCAATACTAATTTGGTGGTGGTGGTGGTCACAATAGCTAAAAGTATAAAGGATAAATGGCTGAGCACACAGAGGCGTGTGTGCACCGTCCACATAAGGCGTAAAAACAGCACTTGTGGACTCAACATGACACATTTTGTTTGAAAAAAACACGTGGGGAAAGATTCTGAGCGTGCGGCAGAGGAATTGTGCTGCTTAAATGACACAAGTCCGTGCTGCCTAACCGAGAGTTTAAATAAAGCGCTCCTACAGTTTCGACGGTCCCGTTCGAATATTCGCTGTTGATTAATAGCCCTAGTACGCTGTCTGTAACGTTACTGTGCGACACTCACGTGACGTTACAGGACTATCTTCACTTTGGCTAATGATAATCCTGAATCCGTGATCAGCATCGCTTGCTTCATTGTTGACTTCTACCCAGTGCTTGTTGTTCTAATCGTTATGCTGACAGTAACAGGTAAGTTTCTCGTTTATATGCTTCACTGACAGGTGTGTGAATTGACCTGGACATGAAGTGTGCATAGCACAAAATAATATTAGGTTATTTTCGAAAGAGATAAGACGGAGCCCTCTCCTCTCCTCAAGTCATTTATTTATTTGTATAAGCTCTCATAAAAAAAGAAATCATTCTGAGTTGGACTACAGGCATTGACAAATAACTGGTGCCAAATTGTCAAAGTGATCAAATTTTGTTTCCACACTCAATATGCAAAAGAACATGTGTGATTCCTGTGCAGCTTAAGAATCAACTGTCATATCATGCTGTATTGGTATTTCAGGAGCTGGATACCTACCAAGACAAACTGACACATGGATGGATGGATAGAAACGTGTAAGGGAAGAGTTTAATTGCTGCCATTATTACACTGTTGTTATTACTTTTAGCTACGTTCTTAGAAATGTTAACTGCACATTCATCTTGTACATGACCCATAGAAGTTGTTTTTTTAATCTGTACTGTTTGAGGGAACATGCTTTTACTGCTCATATTGTCTAAACCAGTGGTTCTCAAACTTTTTTCACCAAGTACCACCTCAGAAAATATTTGGCTCTCCAAGTACCACCATTATGACCGATGTTAAAATACAGTAGCGTAGGCCTACCCTATTCAGCAATGCACAGTTCATGCAGGAGGCAAATTTATTCCTAATAAGAATATTACTTATTGTTGACTTTTGTCAGCCAAAGCCACGCTGTACAAAGGGGGAGCACTAGAACTGGCACTTAAACTCTTCCACACAACTCTCATACTACTTGAGGGGCAGCCTCTCACACTAGGCCTGCACCATATGAGGAGCATCTGTGATGTGCAATAACACTGTTCAAAATTGCGATGACGATATGACTTGCGATAAGTGTGCATATTAGTTATACATATACATATACTGTATTTAAAATATAACTAGGCAAAATGTTTATCTAGAGCAGCAACAGTAATGTTTACAACAGCAAAGTCACCATATAAACTCCTTAATATCTCACTGGAAACAAATCTAACATGTTAATAAAATAAATCATATTCCTGACGTGAAAATACTGAGTTAAGTTTATAAAGACTGAAGAACATGACAAAATACGATTTATGGGTCAGCCCTATTTCTTAATAATTTTTAAAAAATATATTAGAGATTCCTCCGCGTACCACTACAAAGAGTTTGAGAAACACTGGTCTAAAATCGAATTAAATCGGTCTAAATTCAAACCGTTGTCTCTATTTTCTAGACATGGTAAATATCAATGAGACAGGAGGCACAGGCCGCGTACTTTCTGTTTCTCTGAGCATATCCGACCATAAAGAACTTCAACCTTGGCCCTCTGTGTGTTGAACATGTCAACATGTGTTGCTAGCAGCTACTGTTACTGTTTCGCGGTCTAGCTCAGTTAAATGTCAGCAAAGCTAACCACTAATTATGAGTAGTTGTATCAAGGTGCAGCAGTTACACATCATGTGCTGGATGCGTGATGTCGACAGACAGATAATAACGCCACCAACCCAACTATATGAGACCAGGGAGGCTTTCCTTGATACATTAACATCTACAGTACATTGGTAGAGCAGCTATTAACGTGATATTAGACCTGTAGCAGCCAGCGGTAGACGTAGTTACCGTTACCGTGGTGGTGGTAGTTAACGCTGATAGCTAACGTTAACAGTGAGAGTCCATACTGAGCAGCGTTAGCATGCTAGCGAGGAGAATAACTCACCATTGTTGGTTTGGATGCAGCAGAAGAGAAGGCCGAGGTAAAGAGCAGCGGACATGGTTGATATTCTTCGAGGTACTGACAGTTGTTGATATTAACGCATCGTCTCCGTCCTGGATCGGCTCGGCTCGGCTCAGCTCCGGTCTCCACCACCGGATGTGCAAAGCTACCGGCAAGCTGAGTGTGAAGTAGTGTTTCCGGTTGGAATTTCAAAATAATAGAATAGAACAGAATAGAATAGAATAGAAAGCTTTATTGTCATTGTATTAAATACAACGAGATTCACAGTTGCTTTAAAACAAATACTTGACAAGACTAAACGAGGCAGATAAAACATATAACAGGTAAAACACACACAGTTATAAAGCAAATAAAACAGGTAAAGTAGATGTAATAAATAAATATAAACAGAAGTGTTACACTAGAGCAGGGGTGCCCAAACTTTTCCCTTGGAGGGCCAAAATTGGAACTCAATGGAGGGCCACGGGCCAAAGTTAAACACCTATTGTATTGTATTATTAAGATGCAAAATGGTACTAGGATCCCAAGTTCCCTTAATTGAATATGTTTTACATACAGTAGTTAGCCCCTTATATCCCACATGCTGAATACAATTGGGCTCATTTATGCAATTTATGCATTTCCAAGACTGTTTAGGGACCCCAGTATGTAGAAATATTAAAATACACCCTTTTTAGAATAGGCAAAAATAACACATGTATACTGCATTCAAAGAACTGCATGTTTTCCCTAAAACTGCATAGGATTATAATAAAGTAGGCACGTCTGTAAAGGGAGACTCGTGGGTACCCATAGAACCCATTTACATTCACATATCTGGAGGTCAAAGGTCAAGGGACCCCTTGACAAATGGCCATGCTAGTTTTTCCTCCCCAAAATTTAGCCCAACTTTAGAGTGTTAGCCTCCTTCCTGACAAGCTAATATGACATGATATGGTACTAATGGAGTCCTTAGGTTTTCTAGTTTCATATGATGCCACTATCTTCTAACCATAAACCCGAGCCTGATACGGCCTCCAAAAGACAGTAAAGTCGGTTGGGTCTTCTAATTAAAAAAAAGAATTTGCTAACACCTGGCGGGCCAAATCAAACCTAATGGCGGGCCAACTTTGGCCCGCGGGCCCCACTTTGGACAGCCCTGCACTAGAGGTATAAAATATAAAAATAGATGTAATGTAAACAGAGGTAGTTGCACTTGTATAATAGGTAAGGTAGATGTAATAAATAAAATGTAACCAAAGGTAGTTGCACTTGAGGTGTATATTGCATCAAAGGACATATAACAAATGTATTTCACATTCAGTGTATTCATATTGCACAGATTTATTGTTTGTTAAATCTGTGCAATATTAATACACTGCCAGGTCGAACCAACATGTTGAGCATCGGAAGACTTGGTTTTAAATATTTGTCTTTTTTCTTTTTGGGTTATTGGCGACTAAATAAGCAACAATCAAAGTCAAAGTAAAAAAAAAAAATCCTTTGGAGAGTACTTGTATCCAACATGCACATGTGCCAATGGTGTGCCACACCTTGATAACCTGAGGTCCGCTCAGTGCTATGGAATCTGTTTCTGTGGGGGCGGATGAGACTTAATCTAGACTGAGTCACTGAGCATTTTCTAATGCTATGCACGTGAACAGTCAGGGTTTTTAGTAACTTTTCATCTTCATACTAACCAGAACTTTTTCTAATGCCACCACCAACTGCTGAACTTGGTATCAGACTCCATTAGGTGCATTCAGATAGAATGTGAGTTGTATATTCATCTCACTTAATTTGTGTGAATCTGGATACTGTAGTGTTTTGTAGGGGTTATTTGCCACAGCACTACAGGACGTTGCTCTGTCTTTGTGACTGTGTGTCTGTGTATACTGTACATGTATGACTGTGAAATATAGAGTTGAATGGTAAATAGTTTGTATGTCAGGTCAAAACCAACATTAAAAAAAGTTCAATTTTGAAATATACAATTATTATAACATTTGTAATTAATGGTGTCTTCACAAACTGTAGGAGGTGAAAGGTTTGGTTGGCAAATGTTGATTTCACCAGCTGAATAGACAACTGTGGCTATAGCAAATTTACTCAATTCTGTGAGTTTGCCAATCAACAAAAAAAACTCCTGGCTGTTAATACTATGCTCTCTGCATGCCAGTGTCCGGACTATTTACACACAATCTGAGATGGTTTTGTCCAAGAAGTCATTTTTATATGGGCGGGTGGGTGAGGGGTGGGTCTTGTTCTAGATAAATGATGTATGATTTGATGATGGCTACCTCAGGTCAGTTTCAGACAGGTAGCTAGCCGGTACCTTGGTATTTGTTGAGTGTAAATGACAGACTGGTGGACATTGTTGTCAGAATCCTCCATTAGGGTTTGATTTAGCATGCAATGAAATATGTGTGATTTAAATTGCACTGTGGCTGACACATTGGTATGAGATGGACAGCAAACAAAGAATTTCACAAGAAAATCAGTGATAGGAACTGAGTCAGTGAGGAAAACATTGTATAACGTCATCAGCCACAATTCCCACAAGTCCTAACAAGCTGAGACACACACTCACAAACACACACAGGCAGCATTGAGAAGAGCCTCCTCCCCGAAACTCCCTTTATTCCTCCCTCAAATATTATCCGTTTTTGTCTTTCAGGGTCAGTGCTGGCTCAGTCATGCGGTAGACCGAAACATCTTTCATCTATTTTATAGTAATAATCATAATAATAATTATAATTTTCCCCCCTTTTTGAACCTGCAGGTGTTGGTTTGCTTGAGTTTACGATGTTTCTTCAGTACAGTTGGTGAAACTCTGAACACAGGTGTCTTGAAGAGCCAGAATTATTCATAGTGATTCTTTGTCTTTTGATTTGTTCCTCTTTCTTGAGGTCAAAATGTTAAGTTCCAGAATTATCGCTTGACTTTCCAGCATGGTTCTTCTTTGCTCAAGTCTCAGAGAAAATGATCACACTTCCCCTCTATTTCGTTCTCCTTTTCGTTTTCCTAATGACGTTATAAATGTAAATCATGTAACCTTTCTGTGTTTGTCTTTATTGAGTGCAATCACTAGATTCTGAGCATCAAAGAATTGACATCACATTTTGCAAAATGTGTGTCTTCTTATTGTTTCCAAATGGTTTTCTACAAAACAAATAAAGAAAAAGAACCACCAGTAACATCCAACAACATGAATATGTAACTTCCTTTTGTTTAAAAAAGCACTTCAAACGCACAAGTTATATTTCCATTGCTTTGAAACTACATAACATGTCTTTAAATCAGCTCTGACTGTTTGTTTTCCTCCCGTCTGGGAAACCTTGCAGATGCTATTAGCTATAGCGACCGTGTGTATATAAGCATACACACACACACACACACACACACACACACACAATGAAATATGTTAACAGTAAGACAATAGTGCAATGGTGCAGAGTGCTTAGGGAGCTGGAATAAATATGGAATGACTAATGTAACTGGTTGCTTTAGATACATGAGGTCGGTGGATAAGATAGTATAAACAGAGACGCTTATATCTATATTGGTAGTGATTATATTAACATGTTAAAGAACAGTGAGTATTAAAATATGAAATTTACAATTTACTGGTAAAGCGGATGTTTGGTGTTACAGAGTTATTGAAAACGTTGACTTTCTACCAAAGAACAAATAACAAATCAAATTTGAGAAATGTAAAAAGACACATCACTGCTTAGCTTTTCAAATGATTTACTGATGTGAGCACCACTAACTAAATTCCACTCACCTCCATAGGCCTTTCTCACAGCAGACATTTTGACTCATCATGGTAGGAAAAGCACAGGTGTTATACTAATAACACTAACGATGGCTCTGTTCTATTCAAGTGTCCCAGTGAGAGTGAGAGTGAGAGTGACACCCCGCACAATACCAAGACCCTGAAACTGAAGCAGCTAAATGGAATTTAACCATCATTCATTTATTTACACCTGTGCTTGTCAACATGTTTTATGTGTGTTTTATATTTATATTTTTATGTTGTATTGCGGTGGAGGCAGAAATCTCAGAGAATCTCAAAACCAGGACCAGTATATCCAAAACTACTGTATTTGCATTTCTAGATATCACTATACCACAAGGGGTGAGTACAAAAATAAGCCTTTTGTGATTTGGGTGAACTGACTTTTTAATAAAAAATATTTTTGTGTTGTTTTTTATGTGGTCCCATCACCAGTCTTGGCAGGCACAGAACATGCAGTTATGAGGATGCAGTGAGCCATGTCGCCTCACATGTAGAGGAAAGATCGTGTTCACTCACTTGTCACCTGCGTTTTACAGTTGAAAGAATGAGCAGCAGATTTCTCTGCCAACTGCAGGCATGATGACTCACTGCACTGTACCGTACTGGTGCCCTTTAATGTAGATCATAATGAAAGTGAAATGAAAAGCACAAGAATGTGAGATGATGATCTACATGCATTATGGGACAGTGAACGGACAGAATCTGAGAGATTGGCAGGAGTCAAAGACGGCATCAGTCTGGTGGTTTCACATTTAAATTTCAGGTTTTAGCCTTAATAAATCTTGACAGGCTTAAGTACTGGATGGCAAGCACCCTATTATCACTCGCACATTTGGTAGCTCCTCTTTTTATAATTTTTTTTAATATTATTTTTACACTGTAAAATATATTTGCAGAATTGTAATGAAACATCTGAACATGTATATGAATCTATTGTATTGAACTTTTGAAATAAAGTATTATAAAAAAAACCAAAAAAAGGTTGTGATGTGCTAAAGGGAATTTGGTCGGCTAGCTATCACAAGAACTTTCTAAGAGCATTTTGACACTCTTACCAATTACCAGTTGCGTTTTAAAGATTTATTAATGTGTCCGTGCAGAGAAAGAAAAATAACATAGCAACCATTTCGACTGAAAATGTAAAGGGAGTTGTTTCAGATTGCACTCAGTAGATTTCAGATTTGCACTCAATAATCTGTACCCTTTTCCTCTGTGACCATCCAGTGTTTTGGAGGAGAAGTTTCAATCCACTCTGCTGTCAAATCACTTCACACACAACCACAATCACGTGTTCGTAGCTGTAGCAGAGTGTAACAGGAAACGACAGATCTTGATGGTGCGTATAGATACAATAACTTTGTATTTTATGTTATGCTGCGTTTAAATAACATGTTGTTTCTGGTTTGGTATTCTAGATTTAATAAGGAATTGTGACTCCTAGTAGGCTAATTGTTGTATGTAACTAATAAGCCACACAGATATCAAAGAGGGTGTCTGCCTTCCGGACTGAAATTGGGAGCTGGTTCCACTGAAGAGGTAAGATATGATCTTTAAGATATGATGGTGCCTGGCCGTTTAGGGCTTTGTAGGCGAGGAGGAGAGAAATGTGGGACTGTAAACAGCTCTCAGGAAACACAAGTCCTCTGAGCTGAACTGCCTCAGTAGATTCTACTATTGATAAATGTCGCCCTCTGCTGTCAAAGTGTGGTCTACACTTTTTTTTCGATTTCCTGTCATGTTTTCTTTTTTTAGTAGATTAGTTTCTTTCCACTCCAGGATCCAGGATAAATAACATGCCTGTTTGTAGTGATAGCCAATAATCCTGAAATAAGTGGATTGAAGTGAAATAAGGATTATCGGTAAATGTTTGAGGCCAATAAAGCCATAAAAATCAATTGAACTTAAGTCCCCCCTAAGGCCTAAACCCTGAACCCTTACCAATTTAAAGTGGCAGTAGGCAGTATATTTTTGGTATCATTGGGCAAAAATCCCATAATAACCTTTCAGCATATTGTAATTCAAGTGTTCTGAGAGATAACTAGACTTCTGCACCTCCTCATGGCTCTGTTTTCAGGCTTTAGCCCTTGACGGGAGACTTTGACCAATCACAGGTCATTTCATTGAGAGAGCGTTCCTATTGGCTGTGCTCCGGTACTTGGCGTTCCTTCACCAGATTTCACAATGGCGGCGGCGTCACAAACTCTCTCATTTTACAGCTAAACCGTGCACTACGAGATGATTCTGAAAACATTCGATGAAAGAAATAGGCATTAACGTAACATAATATTGATTCATATTTGACCAGCGTTGCCTAGTTTGACCGTTTGGTCGGAGTTCGCGAGTGATTGACAGCCGGCTCTCATAGACGGCAGCTGGACAGCAGACCTCAGATCAGCTCTGACTGCTTGTTTTCTACAAGTATGTGAAATCTTGCAGATGCCGTTAGGAGCACCGGAGGACACAGAGGCACATGATTTTTTTCAGGTTACCTGTTTCATGTATACTGTCACGATATAGCGACCGTTTTATAAAAATAACTTTTTTTAATCATATTTGCTCCAATCTCGCCTACTCAGCTTTAACTGGTCAGTGCTTCCATGCGACAGGCTGCAAGGGCTCAAAATGGTATAAATAGGAAAGGGACAGCACTTAATTGTGACATAACATGTTACCTTGATGACGGGTTTGGGACTTTTTATTTTACATGTTTTACTTTCTTACAATACATTATTATCATAAAAAATATTAAGAAAATCAATATACTTTCCCATCATAGAGATAATGTGATTAATCTGATCAGACCAATGATTTCATTGTCATGACCTGATCTACTGGTATCCCATCAAAGGACAAAAGATCTGATTTTACCAAAAACAATACATTTAGTTTCAGCAACTTATGTTCATTTTCACTGGTTGGGTAATATGAAGGCTAGCTCACCATGTAGGTTCTCTCATTAAATTAACATACTGAAAACACAGAAGATGTAATGGCTGCAGCTACACAACTAACCCCATAAACACCTTCCTTCTGCAGGCAGTTGTACAAGGCTGATCTGGGCTAACTGTCTTCAGGGCTGATTAGAATGCAGTCCCCATGATCCTCCACATCATGATGAAGACTCGTCATGGTTCTCCTAGTGTAGGCTGGAAACAATGTCACTCTTTCTACAGGAGATATTTGAATGAGGATGATGGTTTTGGTAATTTTATCGATGATGTCATAGGTCACTAGGCACTTTTACAGGGATTTTTTCGAAACTCCTCCTAGAGGATTCAACCTATCCACCTCAAATTTGGTCAGCAAAATCTCAAGACATTCACGATGCCAAATTGTGAAGCTTTTGTGTTTTCGTGAAACGCTGTCGCCATAGGGAGGCACGCAAATTACCTGTTTCGCCATGACACAGGAAGCTGTTGTAACTTGACTTTACATTGTCCAATCTGCCGCAAATTTCACATGCTGTTGTAGGCCCCACCTACTGACCACAGGAAGTCAGCCTTATGTGACGAAGATCATCCAATTTAAATGGTGTGAGCTACACATGATATACAGCCACATGATGTATGATTAGTGTGTGTGTGTGTTCTCTAGCGCCACATAGTGGTACAAAATTTGCAATACATCATTTCCAGTGCAGCGCACTCCACACAGGAAATAACGTCTAAGTCGTGCGTGCAGGGTCCAACGGTTGCAGAAATGCACAGCCGTGTCGACCGGCTTTCCGCCAGTAACCTTGACGTGCACAGATGTGCGAGGGCCTGTTCATCGCTGCTTGCAGCTTTAATTTAAAACTTACTTTTATATTTAATATATAAGTAATGCATAGACAAAATAAAGTGAAAAGAAGATATCTAAAGCTGTGACTTAATGATGAAAACATGTTTTCTCAGAAACTCTCATGAATGTGTCTCTCATTAAGACTCTCATTCAAAACAAGTCTGATTAAAAATGTAGCTTGTGGCAATTATTTTTAATAATTGTTTTTGACATCACAACTGTGAAATATCTCATTCAAAGTGTGTTCCAGATTTTAAATGTGCTGGTGTCACAAACACCGAGCGGGTTGACACTGTCAGGTGAAGGAAATTCATTTTACAATTTAAGTGAAATTTGTGTTGCCTGTGGGAATAATTTACCACTGGCTGCTGTTTCATTGCTATACATTTATATTTTATTTTATTTTATTTTATTTTTATTTTAATTAGCAACACTATTATTACTGATAACAGAATTAAGTTTTGTGTTTTGGGGGGAATTGTCACACTGACTGTATAGTCGTACACCACACACCAGTGTTCTAATCACTTACGCTTCGATGGTCACTAAATTAGGTACCTGTACTTGTTAACGCAAATATGTAATCAGCCAATCATGTGGCAGAAACTCAATTAATAATGGCATGCAGACATGGTCAAGAAGTTTAGTAGTTGTTCAGACCAAACATCACAAATGTGATCTACAAGTCAGAGTTTGGTGTAAACAACATTAATCCATGGATCCATCCTGCCTTGTCTCAACAGTTACTGCTGTAACAACAGTATTGTGGGGAATGTTTTGCTGGCACATGTTATGCTCATTTTCAGGTTCATACTTGTATTTTGTGTTTCTACTAGAACATGTTTACATGCTGTAATGTTAAAAAAAAACTTTATTTTCCTCATACTGTCAGCCTGAATATACCTGTATTTACCCTCCGTCTGAAACGCTCCATTTTAGCGGAATTTTGACGGAATTGCAACAGAATTGCGTTGCTAGGCAACAGCTTGGGTCCATGTGTACTTCCTGTCAGCTGATGTCATTCACATACATCGCAACCAGGAATAAACTGGGACACATTTAGAATGTTTACATTTAAAATTGCGTCAAGGGTCTAAATATTGTATATTTGTGACATCACAAATGGGCAGAAATCTTGAGAGCTTGTTTCAAATGCAGAGTTTCTGAATACGGGCTGTGTGTATTTCCCAGTGGATTGAGTGTTTCGATACTTTCGCAGTATTTATATAGGACTTAAACCTGCTTTATAATAAATAAAACATGAAAATCTCACTTTTTTATAATATGGGACCTTTAATACTACAGTAGTTGAACATGGTTTAATTGCCACAGTCTACTTGTTGCTGGCCATGTTCATCAGTTCATAGCCACAGTCTATAGAAGCAATCAAATGACAGCAGCAACAACAATATTTTATATTATTATTATTATGACTATTATAGTTAGTAGCAGTAGTATTGTTTTTATTATTGTGGTTATTATTAGTAGTAGTATTGTTTTTATTATTGTGGTTATTATTATTATTATCATTATTACGACTATTAGTATTATTATTACGACTATTATTATTAGTAGTAGTAGTAGTAGTATTGTTATTATTGTGGTTATTATTATTATTATTTCATACATGTATGTATGGTGGTGTTTCCTTTAAGGGGCGTTTCAGGAAGTCAGCTGGTGCCAGAAACCACACAGTTACCGCCATCTCCCGTCAATCCCAGATTGAGGAAGTATCTCTTTGTGCGTGTGTGTTCCAGTTCTTCCCCAGACAGATGTTGGCCTCTTATGAAGACCCCTGTGTTGGGGGACTCGTCGCACTGTGGGAGATGAAATGACGCTGTCGCCATGCTCTTCACTGTCCTCTGCTTTCTAGTCGTCGTCGTCCAAGGTAATTATTATTAGTGAGCGACAGTTAACAGATAACATTTGGGGTTTTCCAGCCGTGGTGCTGGTTGTGTTGCAATAGCCTCTGTGTGTGTCTGTGTGCGAATGTGTGTACATGAATGTCCTAATTTAACCTCTATAGGCCCCTACCATTAGATGGACCATGGATGTATTAACAGAATATATTAATGTATAAATATATATATATATAAAGATATAGACCCAAACAAAGCCGTCCTCTACTATGGGACGGGCTGTTATTAAAGTAGGAAGCCAGACTTTATGTCATGATGTCGGTAGAAGGTGAGTTGACCGTCACGTAGACCAGGACCCAACACACGTTAAATGGACATAAAGTGAATCCTTCAGACAAACAGTGGCGGCTGGTTCAAATGTTTCTAGGTGGAGCTGTGCCACATCCAATCAATTCCAGCAAACATCCAGGTAGGATTTAATGCAAAAAAAATGAAGGTATCAAAAACACATTACTACTTTGCAGTTAAATAATCAACAATTATTTTATTCCAACACGAGCAGTAAAGAATGCTAACGTAACTAAGTACATTTACTCAAGTACTTCACTTAAGTACAATTTTGAGGTACTTGTACTTTAATTGAGTATTTCCATGTTCTGATACTCCACTACATCTCAGAGGGAAATGTTGTACTTTTTACTCCACTACATTGATTTAATAACTTTAGTTACTTTACAGATTCAGATTATTAATACAAAATATAATCAACTAATAAATGATGTATTATTATAGATTAAACTACCCAGCAGTATATAATAATAAATGATGTATTATTATAGATTAAACTACCCAGCAGTATATAATAATAAATGATGTATTATTATAGATTAAACTACCCAGTAGTATATAATAATAAATGATGTATTATTATAGATGAAACTACCCAGCAGTATATAATAATAAATGATGTATTATTATAGATTAAACTACCCAGTAGTATATAATAATAAATGATGTATTATTATAGATGAAACTACCCAGCAGTATATAAAGTCATTAAAATGAGCTCCACCTTTACCAGCTGCAACATTAAAGTGATGAACACATTAATGCATCAATAAGTATAATCCAATAATATACATTATTCTGCATAATGTGTACTTTTATGTTTGGTACTTTAAGTATATTCATTTATATTCATTTATTTTATTTGTCTGAGACAAATACAATAAATGTGAATTCTTTAGTAAAACTTTACTAGTTATTAACGCTATGCCTGCTAGCTAACTTATATCTTTATCAACACCGACGACCCTCTACTGTGACTGGTCACTAAGTTAACCAACGGTGGTCTGTGTAGGCCTAACTACATCTGAGGTTAACGCTTTTGAATTAATAAAACATTCACTTATTAAGACTAATTGGAGTCATGTCTCACAATGCTCCAAACTACACCAAAGTAAAGGTATATTATTAGAAATGTCGCTCCTAACTGGCAGCTTCTTGTGCTCCTAAAGGCATCATCTCTTCATTTGTAGTTTGACAAATCACACACATTAATTTTTATGTGTAATTTAGTTAAACAAAAAACTTTTTTGTTGCGTCTCATGAGGGCAAAAAAAGTTCAAACTCACACAATAAAAGCTCATTAAGGAGTTAAAAATGATATATTTGTATAGCTTTAGTGTTAGAAGATGATAAAGTGGATTGGAAATGATGGTCAAACCTAAAAAGTAAGACGCATCCTCTAACCACCAAATGACAGTAGTGGTGATGATTGTTGAAAAGAGAAAAAGCTTATTCGCTGCTCTGTCCATGTCCTTTCCCATCCGTCCCAGGACTGTCTGAGGCACCACCAGCACCGCCACAGGACATCCATGTTGATAAGTGGCTGCTGACATGGAATCCTGCCACCGAGGAGGCAGATGTCACCTACACGGTTCAGTACAGCAGGTGAGGTCTGATTCTGTTGCAGTGTGTGAATCTACGACCTGCAGGAGAAGAAATCTGAACGTTCTTAATTTCCTGTCTTGTCTGGATATATACGTCAGGCAATTATTGCATTATCTTTCCCTTCTGTAGACTTTATAATCTATGCTTAAATTAGATTATTATTGGGAGTATCAGTTGACTGGACCATAGAACTTCTAGCTGGTGTGCACATTTAAACACAAGGATCCAAGAGCCATTTAACCATTTATTCAGTGAGGATAATGGATGACAGTGATGATTTTTCTGTACAAAAAACAAATGAAATGAATATATTGCCATGCTTACCACAATTAGAAATAATAAACAAGCGGTACATCCGTTATCTTACATTATTAATGCATCAACTTCTTAAGGGATGAAATACTTTCACATTCTCCACCCGGATCCTAATTATAACAAACATAAGTCTATACCAATTACCAAAACATACAACCGCTTTCTTCTAAAATGAACAGATTGCATTACTTACTGGGTTTGACTTTAGCTCACAGGTTAAGTGGCTTATATCACACAGCTCCAGAACAATACTGCGATCTGTTAAGGAGTTGGATACACACATTAAAATTAGGATAGAGAACGTGTAGAAATAACTCAAAGAATATAAACCGTATGTTGTCTAAAAAACAAATGATCAGAATCATTGTGAACAAACTTCCTGGGGTGGCAGCATGGTCTCAAACAGAACACAACCAGCCTTTATATAACCTCCCCTTCAATTTTCATTTTCGCTTAGAGTCACACATACTGCATTTCCATTTTAATGTATGAAATGTGTTAACACAAGCCGTAAATAAAGGTGACTGATCTCATGACAGGTTCTGGACTGATTGTAAATCTCATGTTTCTTGTCCTCAGATTTGACAGCGGTTTGTGGACGAATGTAACGGCCTGCGTCCTTATATCTTCAAATTCCTGTAATGTCATTTCCACCAAAGCCAAGGACGACCAAGGCTGCGTTATGCTGCGTGTGCTAGCAGAGAGACGTGGGCTGAGCTCGACACCAGTCAGAGCCTGTAGCAGACACGGTAAGAAGAAACCACAAACTGCCATGTCAGCAGGGCAGTGTGCAGTGCATCGGTCTCATAACGGTGTGCTCACACTGGTAGCAGTTTAGTTGGTGCATTCTTTGTATGAGAAGCTCTGAATGTATGCAAAGTTTGATGCTGGTCTTTGATAATATCCTAAATCTAACTAATACTCAGTCAGGAAATGACACCAGATAACGTCTGCTGTCTGTTTACGGTGGTTTTCCATAGTTTGTGCAAACTAGTGCAGACCTCTACAATTTCAAGTCGAGGTGAAATGCGAGTTGTGGTGTGCCTTTCTGTTATGTAGTGTGATTGTAGGTGTTAACCAACCTAACCATGGCGTGAACCACATGGTGTGAAGTGTGTGGGGGTGGATCTGTCCTGATTTTGTCAACATTAAATATTGTTCTGCTCTTCCAGGTGACTCCTGTACTCCTGACTTCAGTCTGACTGCAGGGGATCGCTCCCTGACTGTACATCTGAGTAGGGACCAGAGTTTTGCTCTAGAACATGAATACCATGCAAAACACAGGGTTTACTATGGCAAGGAAGGAGAGCCCCTGAAGGTGAGAAAAACCTTGTCAGCTTAGCAAGGTACAGATGCTGTTGCTTCCTGTTGTATGCATGCTGATGTCCACACTAAGCTAAGATCTCCCTGCAGACTAAACAAAAGGTTAAATGTCGTCTTGTTCCTGTCATTTTGGTCAGCAAACAACAAAGCTGTTGACGACAGCTACCGTGAGCAGCAGAGGGAAGGACAGACTCTGCTGAGTCTCAGCTGGTTAAACCTCCGTCCAGTCCCCTCCTGCTCTCTACTCTATGTATACTGTGTTTTAATAATGCAACCAAATCACAATGTAGTTCGGATTTAAATAGATATGTATTCCCGTTGACAGACAACCAAATGATAATTAGTGTTTTGATAGTGGCTCATGATGCTACCTGTTTACCAGGCATTCCTGTGCTGACAAATCACTACTTTATAATTGTGAAGTGGTCTGACAAACTAAAAATTACAAATTAATGTCAACAACTGTATTGACTGATCGGCTATATTGAAAAATGAGCGATCACAGAGAGAGAGAGAGAGTTAGAGACAACAGGAAGTTGTTCTTTTTTTAAAGTTTTTTGGAAGTGCCTTCAATACACGGTTGACAGATGATGGGAAACAAGGGAAGAGAAAGATGGGGAACAACATGCAACGATGGACCCCTGCCAGACCTTGTGGTTCATGGTCGATGCCTTATATATCCCCAAATGATCTTCGTTGTTTGTCAACAATGCGGACAGAGGGCCAACATGCAGAGAAAAAGATGCACTTTCCAATGAATCTGGCTTACTGTGGACCTACCACAATTCCTAAAGTTGGTATCATTTTTACTTCACCGTATCCCAACTTGACCCTAAAGTACTAATTGTACGTACCTTTAGCAGGTTGATACAAGTTGTTCGGCACCAAGTACTTTTCTTGGCACTTTCAAAGGTATAATACGTAACTGTTGTCGGTTGATGTTTGTGAACACACGGCATTCAAATTTGTCTCCTCCTCCTCCTCGGCTCAACGAGCGAGGGAGGGAGAGAGAGAGAGAGCAGCGATGGTCGAGCGAGCTATAGAGTGAATGGAGAGAGGGAGCGGCGTTAGTGAGAACAAAGCAGCGACTCAGAAATAAAACGTTATTTTCTGATCGTTTCCTGGCGGTTACGTTCTAAAGCACAAATAAACACGACCATAACTGTGCACAACCCTGCGGGAAGGTGCCGAGTTTTGAGTGAATGCAGCAAAAGGGCGGACTTCTGTCCGCCGTGGCTCAGCGCCGCTCTCCGTCAAACAGACACACCGAGACAGAGAGAGAGAGGAGCAGGGGACACTGTCTGGAGCACATAAGAAAACACAACCTCACAATCTCATCCATCTAATATGGCAGAGGGCTGCAGAGTCTCTGTAGAAACAGACACCGCCACACACTGCTAGTGGGTCAGAAATGATGATTGAGAGGGATTCTTTTTGTATACCTTTTAAAACTGGTTTGCCTGTTACTCCTGTTATTTCCTTCTTCCGAAACAGTGGTGAGGAATGCCAGAAGTTGAGTTTCTCATTAAAAACCAAGTTATAACCGATGTGTTAACCGCATGCCCCAATTAGTCAGAGCACACAAGGCCAAATTGCCTCCTAAATTACCAGATGACCGGTTGCTGAGGATCAATGTAGCATTTAAAAGGCTATTTTTTAAACCGACTTCCGGCGCAGTGCTCACTCCACATAAAACGCACCGGGGCTACGTGACATCACTTCCAGCAGACTTCACGGATAACAATAAGGGCAAAACGACATCACCGATCAGTTTTAACTGAATACTCTCTGTTCTAGCTCAGCTAAAAACACAAAATCACTGAATCCGTCAGCATGTTAGCGTGTCGTTCACTACTGAGTAACCGGTAATCGTAACCGGTACAGACAACGTTATCTTCACTTCACCTCTCTGCTCCACTGCGTGTGTGCGTGGAGAGGTGTTTCACCAGAGGATATTAATAATGGTTATGTGAAATTTTGTCAGCAACGCTCATAATTAATGAATACAGGGGAAACTGTGTTAAATATTGGCCTTGTGTCTGTAATATGTGTTGATGTCTCTTCAACAGGAGTATAAAGATAATGTCGCCACGGTGACCATCCCTGGGCTGCAGGAGGGACAGCGGTACTGTACAGCGGTGCAGTATCTTTACTTCGATAAGCCCGTCGGACTGCCCACCTGTAGCCAGTGTGAGGTCATCCCTGAGTCAAGTAAGACCATGTTTGTAGTTGCTGCTGCTGCTGCAATGAAAGCCAAAAAATTGTTTCTCTGTTTTCAGGACATCAAACATTAGTAGTATACATGAGCATAATAATAAGGATGATTTGACTTGATTTGGTCATTTCTTGCAATATAGTAGGTTGTGGCAGTCGACTTTTAAGTCTTGAATATCGGAGCTTCGTTGAACGCACCAGTAAGGAAGAGTTGTAACAATTCTTGCAGATGTTGCTGGGGTGTGCATTATTACCACACCTTGCACCTTAGAATCGAGAAATTTCCACACCTCTAGTTACGACATGAACAACCAGCGGTACGGCCCTTTAAAAGTCCAAACTAAGTGTGGAAAGTGTGGAATCTTATTCTTTGTGTAATCTATTTTAAAGGTTTCTAGCTTTATATGTTTTACGGCGCATAAATCCTCTGAAGTCAGAACATGATAAGAGTTGTAATGGAGAGTGTGTGTGTGTGTGTGTGTGTGTGTGTTTTGTACATTTCCCAGAAATAGACTACAAACAACCAGGGATAATAGTAGCTGTGGGCGTCTTCATCCTGCTCTGTCTGATACTTGTGGTAGCATACTTCCTCATCTTCCAACGTGGGAAAATCAAACAGTTGCTGCGACCTCCATACCACATCTCAGAAGACGTGAGCACCAACACTGACACATTCACCACACAACCACCAGGTCACACCGGGTATACACTGTGTATAACAGACTGTACGTTAGGTCAATGGGATCTATTTTCAGACCGGAATATTTCATTGAATTTTGATCCGGAATATCCAGGCGGTCAGTGTTTCATTAGCGGATTGTATCGATGAAGCTGAAGAAGGGCGATAAATAAATAGTGATTTCTTCACAGTGATTTACTGGAGTTATGCAGAAGGATACAGTTAGACTAGGTAGGTTGTGCAGAATAAAAGTTTCAGATGGAGCTGTTGTTTTCAGTTTCCATTTCAGGTTTTGTCTCTTAACTTGCGGTCACTATTGCTGACTATAATAAAAACATTAAAAAGGAAGTTAAATAATGGTGTCGGAGAACTTTCTTGTTGCTAAGGTCAATGCAAATGCAGGAAATCGACCAACAGTCTGCTGACAACTTAAAGTGCAGATGACGTATTCACAACAATTCACATGTAGTTATTAACAGTGTGCATGATTCAAGGTAACTGTTTTATTCAAATAAAGTTGACTGTTTTTTTTTTCCTTCTCTCCTCTAGTTCTTCCTCGACCCACTTCCTGCGCATCGCCGTCCCATCCCCACCACTGAGGAGCACTTGGATGTCATTACTTGCATTTCCCCAGAGTTCAGAGACTGAAAACAGCCACCCTCCACCTGCTTCTGCACTACACCTCCTCTTTGTGGCCTTCTTATTATGCTGTTCTGGGGATCAGACCTGAGGTATTGAACTGTTGGGAGACACACTCTGTCCCCACATTTATACCCGGTCTGCTCCTCCCTGAAGCCAGACTTTCTGCTGAGATGGATGTGGACTCAGGATAAGTGACGTTTTTTAATTTCAAGTTGCTGGGAAGAGGAACTCTTAATTTGATCTAGATTCAGTTGTCACTCCATGAGAGAAACCACTCGAGTTAATAGGGCTCCACACCGTGTTGTTATCCCCGCTCTCATTCGGTTTAATATGGCTGCAAGAGTTCAAGGAAATTACAAGCAAAATGTAACATTAACACTGAGGTCCCAAGTTAAGAGAGATTTTCTAAATTCACATGAAAGTGTGCAAAAACACCTAGATAGGGACTGTGCTTGGTAGCATTTCTGCACCTTTTTATGAGCCTCCATCTGTAAAATACTTTTAAATTCTAGGAGAAGAACTTGTTTGTGCCTACGCCGCTAAAGAAAAAGTGCACTTTGCCCTGTCGACCCATGGAGAGCCACAGTCGACATAAATCCGCTCATTAGAAACAGTTAAACCCACAGCAGTGACAGGATCAGTGCCACGTCTACGTCTCCTTGACACTAGTTTTAAGGAAGATCACCACAGCTCCTTCCGTGTGAGCTGCTGATTTCTGAAAAAGATTAAATGGTGTGGGCGGCACGGTGGTGCAGTGGTTAGCACTGTTGCCCTTCTGTGTGGAATTTCTCCCCCCGTGTTAGTGTGGGTTTTCTCCGGGTTCTCCGGTTTCCTCCCACAGTCCAAAGACATGCAGGTTAGGTTCATTGTTGACTCTAAATGCCCCGTAGGTGTGAATGTGAGCGTGAATGGTGTTCTGTCTCTATGTGTCAGCCGTGTGATAGTCTGGTGACCTGTCCAGAGTGTACCCCACCTTCGCCCAATGTCAGCTGGGATCGGCTCCAGCCCCCCCCCCCCACGACCCCGAATGGGATAAGCGGTTATAGATAATGGATGGATGAATGAATGAATGAAATAGTGTACAGTTATAATGTTTTGATGTGGTATTCTATCTTATTATAAAGCGTATCACTTCCATTTTCTATGCACTTTTTAATAACAATCACAAGATTTTATCTTAATAGGCATTAAAAGAACCAGATTATCATAGCATTAACTAAGTTTTGTTTTATTTTGTCATAAAACAACTCACATACACACAGATACAATCCAACTCGAGCTTGTTTTACGACTCCAAAACACCTGGCTGAGGTGCAATAGTCTTTTTTTCTCTTTTAGGAAGGTTCCTCATAGAGTGAAATGACCCAGAAGTCTCTCAGCAGCAGCCATGATAAGAGCTGTTGAATTCTCTAAATTTTTCACCGTGTTGTCCACGTTTAAGATCAAATAATCCTTATTAATCCCACGGTGGGGACATTTGCAGCAAAGGGGATAAATGCAGTAACAAGAGGCATCTGGTAAAAAAAAAAGCAAGATAGGCCTGTAATAAATAGTTAAACAGTAAAAAAAAAAAAAGCTAAATATAGTAAGTAGACGGACTGAAGGGTGAAATATTGATCTATTTAATTAATAATGCACACGAGTGAAGTGTTAGTTTTGTTGTGTGCGGTCTACTGGAGCAGTGTAAAAGGTAAAGTGTGAGAGTAGCAGGAAGGAAGGAAGGAGCTGAGGTATCTCCTTCACACACCGCGGGTGAAGAACGCACAGGGCGAATCTTTTTGTAGTCCATCTACGGAACACTGTAGTTTCATCACCACGGCAGACCCATATGTCATCCACCGCCACCGCCATCACAATTACAGAGCCTCTAGTGTATAAATGCTGTCGGATTCTCTGAGCATCACGGTTGTCTTTTCCTAAGTCCTTATGAACTCTCCTTCACATCTTTCCTTCACATCTTTCCTTGACCTCATGACGTCTTCCATCGAGGTCAAGGAAAAGTGGTTAGGAAAAGACGTTAACATTATTTTATTTTTTTACTTTTCCACCGCAGCAATTTTCAGGTTCATACTTGTATTTTGGGTTTCTACTAGAACATGTTTTTACATGCTCTAATGTTCATAAAACACATCATCATCCTGTCTGTCTGAATATACCTGTATTTACCCTCTGTCTGAAATGTTCCATTTTAGCTCCTGTCTCTTTAAGATCTCCTCCTGAAAAAGCTCTGCTCTGATTGGCTAGAGAGGAAAATACGGTGCACCTTTACAAAGGTATTTCTCTCGGCTGTGGGCAATATATTCTAATGAGCTTACAAAAAAACTGACTGGGTCCTATTATTTCACAGTTTGTGGGTTGGTAGGCACTCCAGATACCCAAATGGATGTGCACAAGCACTGAAATTATATTCTTTTCATGAGATGTCCCATTTAAATCAGTTATGACAAAAAAAAAGGCACTTTTTTTTAGAACCAAAGGCATTGGCACAGTGTGATTATTATATTTCTTAAAATCAGAAAAAGCAGAACACTACAACTTCAGGGTTCATCTTTATTCTGGAATCATACCGAAACCTATTCTGGCACCCGTTGGACTGTTTTTCAATCATGCTCTTGCTTTTGTCTGGCTCTGCCATTATTGTCCGTTGCCATGGTTTTTCTCTACCTATCTCTACAGTGCCAAGTGTGTTTTGTACTTCTTTGAACATAATGTAATGATCCTCCACTTTCTGAGGTGACTACTGTAAAGACTGAAAGCTTTGTGATTTGAGCTTATAAACAAGGATGTGTCATTTCATTGCAGGCCAGCTGGCTGGGTCACTCAGTCATCTAGTTGTGTTCTTTTATGAAAATGTATAAATGGTCAGTTCACCTAAATCACAAGCGTTACTGGTCGGCTCGCTAGCCAGCGATCCCCGAAGGCGTGTCTATGAGACCTGTCTCTAGAGAGAGCTCCAGCCATCGCAGGGCTCTGTGAGCGTGCCTGGCCAAGTGGCTGGCAGACAACCCCTGCAGGAGCTCGCTGTCGCGCCAGTTTGTGGAGCTTCTCAACTCGAAAAATGTCAATCAATTTTCGTAAAACTACCGATATTCGAAATCTACACAGTTGATTTCTCGCCTCAGTCTCAGAAGTGAATTTAATGATGAAACAACATACCGGGCCTTAGACAGAAAGTAGTATTTTGGCAGAATGAACCTTTAAAATTGTAAGTCGCTAGACAAAGTAGTATTTTGGCAGAATAATCCTTCAAAACAATAAGTCACTAGACAGAAAGTAGTTTTTTGGCGGAAAGAACCTTTAAAATTGTAAGTCGTTAGATAAAGTAGTATTTTGGCGGAATTAACCTTTAAAACACTAATTTGTTAGACAGAAAGTCGTATTTTGGCAGAATGAACCTTTAAAATTGTAAGTCGTTAGACAAA